>CACSLK010003813.1:860359-883277 GCA_902706635.1 Striga hermonthica
ATCAATGGCTCAGTTATTACAAAGTTAGTAATGATATTGTTGGTGGAATGTGGGATGTTGTTCTTATTGTTGTTTGTTTTTTGTTAGAACTTTGTTGTTTAATTTGGATTTTGTAATGGCATAATGAATTAATGATAATGTGATGTTTGTATGTTTTTTTTTTTTTATTTGTAGTAATTTTTTTATATTTGCGGTTAACCGAAAAACCGCACCGCACCGAACCGAATATTTCGGTTCGGTTTGGTTCGGTTTTTTTTCCTCTTGCGGTGCGGTGCGGTCCAGAAATTTCAAAAATTCGGTTTTCGGTTTTTTGCGGTTCGGTTCGGTTTTTTGACCGAACCGCACCATGCTCACCCCTACCCGTGGGAGTAGATTGCTATATATATTAGCTTATTTAATGAGGCGACCTTGCGATGTTCCGTCGGCTTCGATAAGTGAGTCGAGCATTATCGAAAAGTGCTTTCGAGAAAGCACGAGAAGAGAAAAAGTCGTTTGTCGCGTTGATTTACTATTTCGAGGTTCCGATCATTTATTTAGAGAAGCTCGAGTTCGAGGGTGCATATTAATAAAAATAAATGAAAAGTTGTTTACGTGGGTCCCGCAAGGACGCGTGTGACTTCGGTTTACCAAGAATCGAGTTGGGATGTGTAGATAATTCAGGCACTTGCGGGACATTTATCGAGTGTTTCGGAGTTCCGAGCATTTAATTAGAGAAACTTGAATTCCCGTGGGAGTAGATTGCTATATATATTAGCTTATTTACACTAATTTGAGTTCGATTACACTATAAGTGACCGATATTATACTAATTTGACTTCAATTGGACTAATTCGAGTTCGATTACACTATAATTGACCGATATTGTACTAATTTGACTTCAATTGGACTAATTCGAGTTCGATTACACTATAATTGACCGAGATTGTACTAACTTGACTTCAATTGTACTAATTTGACTTCAATTGGACTAATTCGAGTTCGATTACACTATAATTGACCGATATTGTATTAATTTGACTTCAATTGGACTAATTCGAGTTCGATTACACTATAATTGACCGAGATTGTACTAACTTGACTTCAGTTGTACTAATTTGACTTCAATTAGACTAATTCGAGTTCGATTACACTATAATTGACTGATATTGTGCTAATTTGACTTCAATTGGACTAATTCGAGTTCGATTACACTATAATTGACCGAGATTGTACTAACTTGACTTCAATTGTACTAATTTGACTTCAATTGGACTAATTCGAGTTCGATTACACTATAATTGTCTGAGATTGTACTAATTTGACTTCAATTGGACTAATTCCAGTTCGATTACACTTTAATTGACTGAGATTTTACTAATTTGACTTCAATTGGGCTAATTCGAGTTCGATTACACTATAATTAACTGATATTGTCCTAAATTGACTTCAATTAGACTAATTCGAGATCGATTACACTATAATTGATCAAGATTGTACTAATTTGACTTCAATTGTACTAATGTTACTTCAATTGGACTAATTCGAGTTCGATTACACTATAATTGACCGAGATTGCAATAATTTGACTTCAATTGGGCTAATTCGAGTTCGATTACTCTATAATTGATCGATATTGTACTAATTTGACTTCAATTGGGCTAATTCGAGTTCGATTACACTATAATTAATCGATATTATACTAATTTGACTTCAATTGGGCTAATTCGAGTTCGATTACACTATAATTGACCGAGATTGTACTAATTTGACCTCAATTGGACTAATTTGAGTTATAAATTATTTTTTTTATTTTTGAATTTGACTTTTTTGTTTAAAAAAAATTAAATAAAAAATAAAATACAAAATAGATGGATTTTGAAACAAATTTTGAAAACGAATTTTTTATTAAAAAATAATTTTTTATACAAAAAAATTAAATAATTTTTTTATTAAAAAATAAATTTTTATACAAAAAATAAATAAATAAAAAATAATTTTTTTATACAAAAAAATTTAAATAAAATAAATTTTTATAATAAATTTTTTATTATAAAATAATTTTTTTTGTATAAAAAATTAATTTTTATACAAAAAAAATTTATTTTTTATTTTTATACAAAAAAAATTAAATAAAAAAATCTTTTTTATTAAAAAATAATTTTTTATACAAAAGATATTAAATAAAAATATTTTTTTGTTAAAAACGTATTTTGAAAATACGTTTTATAAATTATTTTTAAAAAAATATTTTTTTATTATTTTATATTTAAAAAAAAAAATGTATTCTGAGAATACGTTTTTGAAAAAAAACTTATTTTCGAAAAACGTATTCCCATAATACGCCTGTTTGATTTTGGTCCACTCTTTTTTTTTTTCTTTTTTTTTTTTGTCGAGTTAATTTTTTTGTTTTTAAATAAATAAACTACCCAAGAAAAATGGGGATATAACGGATAAGTTGGGCTACTTTCAAGCCATCACGGGTATGACGACGCAGATTTGTGCACAGAAATCCTCTCCGCCCACAATTGGGACCTCGAACTGGCTACCGCCACCGAAACGGAACCTCCTCTTCTTCACCCTCGTCAGCTACCGCCACCGCCGCAGCTGCTCCTTCTCGGACGAATCAGGAGCCGGAAGACGTTGGCCTTGTCTTGGCCCCTAACGGCATCAACAATCAGCCCCCGGGTCTCGCTTGGGAAATCATCACCCTCCCTTTCTCCATCGTCTCCGCTAGCCTAGGGTTGACTTCCGGCGCAATTGGGTTGGGCGTGTGGGCCGCGAGCGGCGTCCTGTCATATTCTCTGGGCATGGTTGGGCTGAATGGCTCTTCACGGGTCGGGACGAGCCCTCTGGTGCAGGTGTCCCAGTCGGCCTCCGAGGCAATGGATTTTGTGTCGGGTTTCGAGAGGGATTATGGAAGGATGATGCCTAATTTCGTGGCCGAGGGTTTCATGGACGCATTGCAGAGGTCCCGGCACGAGTACAAGCTGCTTTTTGTGTACTTGCACTCGCCCGAGCATCCGGATACCCCACTCTTTTGCCAGGGGACTCTTTGCAATGAGATGCTGACAGCGTTCTTGAATGAGAATTTCGTGGCGTGGGGAGGGAGTGTGAAGGCTATTGAAGGGTTCAAGATGAGTAATAGTCTGAAAGCTTCCAGGTTCCCATTCTGCGCTGTTGTTATGGCACCAACCAACCAGAGGATCGCATTGCTGCAGCAGGTGAAATGCTAAAGTATATTTGTTTTTTTTCTTGTTATGCAGCGCTCGTTCTCATTTTAAGTAGTTGTTTAGGGCACTACTTTTGTTTTCTTTAATTTAATAGTGTTCTCACTTCCCCTCATCAGTAACTCGAACCCATGACCTATCGGTCATAGGTGAAGTGTCTTACCACTAAGCTGCGCTTTGTTGTCTTTTTAGGGCACTACTTTGAGTGCAAGTTCTATGGTTTAAGATTATTAGCTATTAAGATTTCTATATTGAGAAAATGGTCCAGAAATTATGTTTTTGGATGCCAGAGTTGGCGGAAATACATGTTTTTATTGAACAGATGCAAATTGAGCGGTAAATTTATGTGTTTTTTGCCTTGTGCTTATGCCACTCGTGCATAATTTAGACCTTGAGGTTTTCCGCAACATGGTTTGGAGAAGGTTCCAATTTCGTTTTATGGGTGTTGGGATGTAAGACTGTTATATGGCTTCTGCTCCCTCATACTATATACCGTCTCACTCTGGTATCCTGTTGGAAGAAAGATACGGTTGGATTGAGGGGATATTTTCCAGTGAGAGTCTTTCTGAATCCTCTCACTGCTCACTTTTTCTCATTATTCCTAGTTCAGTAGGCAAACTTACATGTTTGTCTGGACAGACTTCCTTCAGGTTTCTATTCTGTTGTTAAGGTTAAGGGTTCTGACTGTAAGCTTATTCTCCTGATTGTGCTACTAAAGTCCAGACCGATTGTGATTGTATTGTGAAATTGTACGTGAAATTTACTTATAGTTTTATAGTTTGGTATCGTGTTGTCTGTCAATTGCATTCTATCGTGTTGTACTGCTTTGGCTAAGATGCGTGAGGAGAAAGCTCAGTCACTTGGTTCCGAGCCTGAGAAAGGGCCTGATGTTACTCAAGTAAGTGCAAACTTCCTAATTAAATTATTTTTTTGGGGTGTTAGTGATATTGAATCCCAAGGTTATTTTGCCTTTAAATTATGTGTACCTCGATAGTTAGATAAGGATGAAACTGGAGGTTTTTTACGTGTAAATAGTCTTCATTGTGAAAGCAGATAAGATTCTTGGTTACATGCACTCTGTTTGATTCCAGTATTTCAGCAAAGGGGAGAATAGAAAGATTGTGGAAGAATCATCTTCCATTTGTTAGGCTTTTCAGTTTTATTTTTAAAAAAAATAAAAAATTGTTGTTACACAGAGTTCTCTGAGTGTGCATATTTGGTTTTGGTAGGAAGCTAAAATCGGACTAAATTCAATGAGAAACTTATATGCATGAACTTGAGAATTCATTGTTTGATGTATTAAAGCAGATTGTTAATAATAGTATCTAGTTAAAGATTTGAGAAATGCGTTATCTTGATGATTCGTCCTTATAATATATGGATTTTGAGTTTAGAAAACCCATTGAAGTTTATGCTTAAGTGATGCATAAAATGGATGTTGTTTGAGATAACACCTTAGGAACTATATGGAACTAGTGGAATATTGTGCTCATAACAACATCATTTCATCATTTAACTAATATATATCTAATAGTTGCCAGCTATTGGCGGATATGATGGACTGTCTCTGAAGAGATTAGTTTGAATAAGAATGCTTTGTTTTGCGACGTTTTTTTAGAAAAACTCCCACTGAGAGTGAAAACAAGTAGTGGATCAAACCTTCTTCTAATCCAGATTAGAAATCTTTTAAAATTTTAAGCTCTATATGTATTCTGTAGTCTTTTAAAATCCACACATGTTCACACCTAGAATTTGAAATAAAGAAAATGTTCCATGCTTTGTATATCGCTACTGATTTTCGGTCTTTTCAGGTATTGGTTCGCTTCCCGTCTGGACTGCGCAAAGAGAGAAGGTTTCATTGCACTGCCAAAATACAATCTTTGTATGACTATGTGGATTGTGGACTCATTAGGTTGCTTGGATGTGAATAACTACAGCCTCGTTTCCAATTTTCCCCGCACTCTGTATGGTCAAGACAAGCTTTCGTTGTCCCTCAAGGAAGCTGGATTACATCCTCAGGCCAGCCTTTTTGTGGAGTTGAACTAGCAGCGAAACTTTGTTGTAGGGAAAATTTCTTATATTCACTTTTACCGCATTGAGAGTGTAACGCCCAGAATATTATTTACTATATATGGAGTTTGACTTTATTTCCATACATAGTCAATTTTTATATTTGATGCAATTATTATTTTTATTTGAATTAACTTGAGTAATTAGTATTAAATTTTAAGCTATGTAGAATTTATTTGATTTAAATTATTAAAGTCAGAATTATATTGCCCAAGTATCGATTCTATTTTTAAAATCGAGCCTTGGAATGATAAAAAAATCTTATTAAAGCGGACTGTAGCTGAATAATTAATTTATTCGAGTTCATTCACTTTCGAGCGAGTTCAATTATTTTAGTTGAGCCCGAGTTGGATGTTATTTTAGTCCGTTTTGAAAATTGACCTTATAGTCGATTTTTAAATCGAGCTCAATTATTTTAGTAACTCGAGTGACTAATTTATTTAGTCAAAGTTCCAATCAACTTATATTACCGAGTAGTTGAGATTTCCTAAGTCTATGTTCGATTTAATCGAGCCGATAGTAGGAAGATTTAAAGCCCAAAAAATTATACAAGCCCAAATCTTGAGCCCAATATCCATAGAAAACCCTAACCTCATTCACCTACTATAAATAAAACTCATACCACACCCACGTCTAGTATTCATCACCATCATCTTCCATACCCTCACTTCAATACATTATCCATTCAAGGGCATAAATTTCCTCCCTCCACCAAGCAAAATCCGGCCAGCCATCTCGTTTTTCCGGTGAAGCCTTCCCTCCGGCGAGTGCAAAGTTGCCGTCGCGCACAAGCTGTCGTTTGCTGCTCTCAAACTCCACCGGTCGCAGCCCCACGCCAAGGACTCGGACCACCACCGTTCCCAGTTTCTTCCTCGAGCCTCGACTTCGCGCCGTCGTCCTCACAAGCTCCAGCAACCGCTGTTCGCGCGCCCAGCTCCCTTCCTCCACGCCGGCGAGCTTAGCCCCGCCGCGACCAGCCTTTCTTCGCCGTTCACAGCGACCCCGGTTCGTGCAGCTCCTATTTTCCGGCGAGAAGCTCAGTCCGACGTCGCGAACCAGCTCGTCAGCAGCTCCTCTTCCAGCGCGCCGCTCGTTTTCCGGCAACCCCGCAGCAGCTCTCCTTCACGCGTCCGGCGAACCAGTCTTTCACGTCATTTCCGGTGTACCCCGACGACCACAACTCGAGCTCGCGCCGGCGACCTCTTTCCCCGTCGTCCCCAGCTCCGGCGACCACAGATCCACCGTCCTTGGTACCATTCTCGTCGGTACCAGCTGCATTACGCCGGAAAGCACTCGAGCCCGCACCCTCGCAGCTCCGTAAGCCCGTTCTAGCTCGTGTACACCAACACCGAGCCCGATCTGTACCAGCGGCACCAAACCCAAGCTAGACTCGACCTTCTCACCTCAAATCCGTCCCCAGCAGCTCCAAGGCCGAGACCCAGAGGCCCAAAATCGGTCTGGTGCAAGAGTCGGTTTATTTTCTTAGCTTCCCGACTTTTCGATTTTTGGTTTGAGCCCGATTTGAGGTAAAAATGGCTTCAACCTAACTCCAATGACTTAGATAAGTTTAATGAAATGTTATAAATGGTTAATTTGAAGATTTGAGCGAAACCTTAATTTATCGGGATTTTTACGAGTTTGGACCGATCGATTTTTCGATCTTTTTATATATAAGTGATAAAATAATTATTTAAATTTGATAAATCATAATTTATTGTCTTGAGGCTTAGGTGTAAATTTGAGAATTTTTGGGGTTCGTTAGATAGGCGAATCGATTTTATGTGTATTTAACCGGTTGAAGCGATTCTCGGTTTAATGGATTAGGAGTTGACTTTTGGTTCGATATTTTGACCATGGACCATGTATGTGTTGAGGATGATGTGTTTTGAATTTCACGAATTTTGGACACCGTCTGACTTAGATTATAAATCGAGACTTTAGCCGGTAAAATACGATAGTTGTAGAAAATTTAGACTGATATGATTTTTAGCTGCAGTTGTTGGATGTAAAAATCCATATAAATCACATAGAAATTAGTGATTTAATTATTGGCTTAAAATGAGTTAGAGTTTTCAAGAAAAACAGAAACCCTAGTTTTATTCGGTTCTATAACCGAAAAATCTTTCGGATCCGAATTTAATCGACTGAACGCTAGTACCGTTTAAATAATTTTAGACGTCGTAGCATAAATTCTTAACGCGTATCGTCGCCTGACCGACTCTCGTTCGATCGTTGGAGTCGAACCACCGAGTGTGTGCTCGTGCACCAAGTCCAAGTCAAACCACCAAGTGCGTGCCCTTGCACTGAGTCCGTCCGACCTACCATCTACGCGTCGTTCCCGTTAGTCGTGGTCCAAGCACGTGATGAAGGATCGCGGTTCTTGTCTATTTGGTGTGAGTAATCGCGCGCCAGGGCCTTCGACTAGGCCCTTTTCTCGGCCTCCTCGGGTCGTCTAGGCTCTTGAACCTTATCGTCGTCGGGGCTCGGAACTCACTTCCGCATCAGCTCGCCCCTGCGGCAGTGACCGTGACACCGTTCCAAACCGTGCATCGGCTAAGCCGTGTCAATCGAGTTCGTGCCGGCCCCGAGTTGCCATGTCGAACTCGCACCACGGTCAAATCGAGCTGCACATAGTCAAGCAAATGATCGACCGACTTCGAGTGAGTCGTTGGTCCAGTTCAATCGAATCAGTGCGGTCAGTCCGGACGATTCGAGATATATTTCAGATAAAAATCTCAGAGATATATTTCAGATAGAGTTTCTGATATTTTTCAGATAAATTTTAGATCCAACCACATTAAGATTTTAAATATAGTTAAGAGTTCAGATAAATTTAAGAGCCAAATATGCTTAAGTTGTCAGTCAGATTAGATTAATTCAGATTATAGTTCCAGACTTAGAAATATTTCAGAGAATTCTAGAATGCCTTAAAGACAATAAATTTTCAATATCAGCTCGTAAATGCCTAACATGATTTTTATAGCCGAGTGAGTGAACTTAACGGCTCAGCTAATATAATTCGAGTTTTCAATTTAAGATAAGTACTTAGAATATATTTTGTGCTTATATATTTTGTAGCTTGTGGAGAGTCGAGCCTCCGACAATTGTAAACCATTCAGCACTTGCATTTCAGCATATATCTGGTGGGGATCCCCACCCTGTACTGGGTATTACATCTTCTATAATCGCACTATCCTGGTTGAGAGGTATGTATGTAAGAGTTTGCCCGAATAGGAGCAATTACCGTTGATCCTTTCTAGCTAAGTGAATCGAACGCTAGTCTAGATGAGATTAGAATTCTAGTCCAACTTTGAGTTAAGTAGAATTTTAGACGAGGTTAGAACAATTCTTCCCTGAACGACTTTGACCCTAAAGATATGTTTCTTCGTAATCAAGTGTTTCGCATCTCAGTTAGTATCAAGGACTCTAGTGCAGCTGTGAGTTAACCTCCAACCTTAGTATATTGAATAAGAGTTAGTTTTGCCCTACTAGGTGGCAACGACCTACAGATTAGGTCCTACAGTTGCTTATCGCGATCGTGAAGACCAAGTGTCCTCCTCGCCAGTTAAGCAGTCAGATGAGCAATAATTATAGATAGCCAGTGAGCAGCTGTTATAGACATTATAATTATTTATACGCCTTTGTGATGTGTTCTATCATATTAGATATATGCTTAGGTTGTGATGTGTTTTTATCATATTAGATGTATGCATAGGTTCGCGATGTATTTATCATATCAGAGGTACGTTTAGTTCGCGATGTTGCAGATATACTATAGTTTCTTGACATTTTTTAATTTATTCTTAAAAAAAATAATAAAGCATTAGAAGCCTAGTAAAATGTGGAAATTATGTACAAGTGGAGAAGATTCACGTGGCTGATGCCTTCCTCAATGGAACCTCGAATGGAGCTCGAATCAAATAATGGCAGGTACCTCAGTATGATGCTTTATTGATGTTATTCTGATCAAATGTTTTTAATAAATAACTTTAATACATTCCCAACAAGTAAAATTTGATTTTTTTATATGCTCGATATGGAAAAGGTCGGAAGAAGATATGTTCGAGACATAACTTTTGAAAACCTTAGATTCAACCACGTCAAGAATCCCCTAATCATCGATCATAACTATTGCAACATCAGGGGCGCATACAAGGAGCGAGTAAGATGTTAATTGCGCATTTATACATAAATTACCGCTCAACCAAAAAACAAGTTTTGAAGTATATTCGAAGGGGAATGCTTTGATTCCTTTTGTTAACGATCTTTCATTTAGGAAACTGGAGTTCAAATAAGCAATGTGATTAACACCTCAGATAAGAATGTAACCTTGAATACGCACCCTACAGAATCAAATAAATAGCGAAGAAAGAGTTCCAAAAGCGCAAAGCGAGGTGAGAAAGTCCAGAGTCAAAAGCATGAGATTGAGCGATCTGATTCCCTAGAGATTCAAGCCGTATAAGGCAAAGGACAATGTCTAAAGTCAAGATTGAGTTTTCTTACCTATCCTATAGAATCTTCCTGACGATGATGTACCCACGAGCGGTGTGAAACTTTTCATATATGACTTTTGAGACGCTACTATTAGGGAGATGGTGATGTGTTGCTAGCAACCCAAGGAACGAAGCGAAGTGAAGTCATAGAGGAAAGAAGCAAAGCGAAGTGAAGTCAGAAGTTTTGGAGGCATAAGATTCTAGAAAACCAAACGAGTCATTAGCAACTTACACCTAAGCTCAAAATTAAGAAAAAAAAAAACATAACCTCGATGTAACTTACCCCAACAGGCTTGCAAATTCAGAATTAAACACCATAGATAAATATTTAAATCTAATTGTCCGATTAACCAAATTACCTAAATATCAAA
Organism: Striga hermonthica; assembly: GCA_902706635.1. Taxonomy (NCBI): domain Eukaryota; kingdom Viridiplantae; phylum Streptophyta; class Magnoliopsida; order Lamiales; family Orobanchaceae; genus Striga; species Striga hermonthica. Next base: position 870,500 of record CACSLK010003813.1, read on the forward strand.
AAGTAATTGACCCAATTCCAAAATATCAAACATCCTTGGAGAACGTGTCTAGTTTCTCTGCGGGCTTCCTCTGGCGCAGTCCGGACTTTTTCAGCTGTTTCATCTTCCCCGTCTCTGCTTCCACCTTGGAACACGAATCTGAACTCTATGCTGCCTTCTTGGCAGTCTTGGCGGCATCTGCGGAGGCATCGACCCTCTTCAGTGCAAAACCAGCGGCAGCAGTCGCTTTGTCAACTGCTGCCTTCAAACTTGCCTGTTTCTCCACAACGGTGGCGACTAAGACATCCACTTTCTCAACGAATAACTCCACTGACTCCATAGCAGCTTCCAGAAAAATATTTTCCAACTCCACAGCAAGCTCCCCTTCCTCAGTCGACCTCTGTGGTGCTTTTACAATTGTGCCAATTTACCACAGAACTAGCTGCGGCTGACGCTTTCATGGCTGATTCCGCCAACATAGCCTCATCTAACGCGACGGCGGCGGCCAGCGCCACAACCCTCCTATATAATTCAAATGACTCTCCTGCAAACTTCAAGAGCAACTTCTGCTGCAACCGCAACATCACTGGTGGCCTTCGCTGCATCTTTTGCAGCCCCCAATGCATTTCTTGACAGGCTGCGCAACAACATCAAATACATCTTGGACGTTCTCCGCAACAAAGCACTCAGGTTTGAACATGTGCATTTGCTTTAGAGAACCCATGAACAGGGTAACGCAGAAGAAATGTCCATGGCCACGTTTTTCGAACACTTTTTATCAGCCTGAGTAAAAACTCCATCGCCGAAGGAAGACAATAGAATGTTGTAGAGTCCAATTATGTCAACCACAACCGTGAGATTGCACAGGCAAACTAGGTGCATGTTGGCCGCGAACACTACGGCTAGAGACCATACGTAGTTCAGGACAGTTGACAACTAATACTCAAGTAAGAGTGGTTGTCGAGACACTCATGGTCAACTTGAGTATTGTGTTGTCAGCTGTCCTGAACGACGCATGGTCTCTGGCCATAGTGTTCGCGTCCAGTATGCACCTGGTCTGCCTGTGCAATCTCGAGGTTGTGGTTGACACCATTGGACTCTACGACACTCTAATTCCTCCTTCGGCGGTAGAGTTTTCACGCAGGCTGATAGAAGTGTTCGAAGAGCGTGGCCATTGCCATTTCTTCTGCGTTTACCATGTTCATGGGTTCTCTAAAGCACATACACCAGTTTAAACGTGAATGCTCTGATGCTGAGAAAATCCAAGATGTATTTGATGTCGTTGAGAATGCATTGGGTGTTGGGAAAGGTGCAGTGAAGGCCAGCAGTGATGCTGCGGTTGCAACCGAAGTTTCCAGGAATGTCATCTGAATTATTTAAGGGAGTTATGGCGCTGGCCGCCGTCGCGTTGGATGAGGCTATGTTGGGCGGAATCGGCCATGAAAACGGCAGCCGCAGCTAATTCTGTGGTGAAATTGGCAAAATTGTAAAAGCACCACAGTGATCGACTGAGGAAAAAGCAGCTTGCTCTGGAGTTGGAAAATATTTTCCTAGAAGCTGCTATGGAGTCAGGGGAGCTATTCGCAGAGAAAGTGGATGCCTTAGCCGCCACCGTCGCGGAGAAACATACAAGTTTGAAGGCATCAGTTGACAAAGCGGCTGTTGCCGCTGGTTTTGCACTGGAGGCCAGGCCTCCGCAGATGCCGCCAAGAAGGCAACAAAGAGTTCAGATTCGTGTTCCAAGGTGGCAGCAGAGACGGGGAAGATGAAGCAGCCGAAAAAGCCCGGACTGAGATTGTACTAATTTGGTTTCAATTGGACTAATTCGAGTTCAATTACACTATATTTGACCGAGAAAAAAAAAAAGATATTTTATTGAAGATTCATTTAACAGCTTTTTGACTGCAAATATTATGGTTAGATTTTCTTGCTTTTTTTAATCTGTTTTAGACCACCTCTAGCGTTGCGCCAGATGAGGTGTTTTGCACTGGAGTAGCGATATATTCTCTCCCATTGTTGCGCTAGATGAACACCGTGAACAGTGTTGCGCCATATGTGGTAATAAACTTTTTTTTAAATAAAAAAATATTTTTATTATATAAAATAAATATATTTTTATTATATGAGTAATAAACTTTTTTTAATAAACACGATTAAAAATAAACTTTTTTTCAATAAACACGATTAAAAATAAATAAAATATATTTTTATTATATGAGTAATAAACTTTTTTTAAAAAAAATTAAATATACATATATATAACAATTAATTTGAAGTAAAAATAAATAAAAAATATTTTATTATTTGAGTAATTAACATTTTATATAACATTAAATATACATATATACCAATTTATTTGAAATAAAAAATGAATAATAAAATAATATATTTGATGTAGAGTAAAATGTAGATATAAGGGTTGGAAATGAATGTTCAACTTTACTCTAGAGTAGAGTAAAGTCTGCGCAAGAGTAGAGATAAGGACTGTAAATGGCCTTAACATCAAACGTTATCACCAAATGAATATTGTACAGATTTTACTCATTTGAAATTCGAATTTCCAAACAATTACCGCTAATTTTCAAATTATTTATTAATAAAAGTAAAAGCAAATTATTTAGGTGGGAAATCAATTACTATTTCGGGTAATTTTGAAACCTTTTTATATATACTAGTACAGTACTCGTGCGATGCACGGGGTTTATTATCTCTGTCCCTTTTAAAAAGCAATTTTCAGTTAAAATTCAAAGTACTTACGAAATAAAAAATTAGGTCATTAATAATTAAAAAATTAATAAATATAATGAAAATAAAATCTATTTATTATTGACATTGTCTTCTATACAACGTTCATGTTTTGATCCTTAGCGTACAACTGACCATGACAAAATATTGGTTTCTTAAGAAATAAGTCCACATACAAATGATTGTCCCTGCTCTTATTTATAGTCATGGCATAATAAACCATATTGGGAAACAATTAACGCTGAACTTAAAGGAATTCTAACATCAGAAGGAGTTATATCCATTCTTATAATAAACACTTTATCACCTTCGTGATCGCCATTGAGTATCTTACACCCGAGAATGTGAGTGGAGAATTTTGTCACAACCAATCGTGTCTCATTACACAGACCACCCATAGAGGAGATATAGTTACAAAATATCAAGTTAAAAAAATCAGATTAGCTTAAGAAATAAGATCGTATTTATCAATGTGATATAATGTTTACCAAAATTAATGGAGTTTGTTACAATTTAATTCGGTAAGGCTTTTTGAATTGATTGAAAAATAATATTTTTATTTTGATATATATCATTTATCAAATCTCGAGATTTTTTTGCAATTTTTAACTCCAAATAATCCAAAAAAGTTGTGAAACTTGTTACCAAAAAAAATCCTAAAGTTATCGGCAATATATGTGTAAATAACTATGAAGTGTGTTACCGAAAAATCGATATATTAAAAGATCTGTTATTAAAATTTGAGAGTTGTTATCACCAAATCCGAGATTTGTTATCACAATCAGATCAAATTTGTTAACAGAATTTGAGTCTTGTTATCAAACTAAGATGAAATTTGTTACCAAAATCCGAGATTTGTTATCAAATCCAATCAAATTTGTTACCAAATTCCTATTTAATTGGTTGACATGTGGGGCCCAATGATAATGCATATATTAGCAAGTCAACAATTAATATTGGGGGTGTCTATATGTACACCCCCTCAAGTGTAAAAAAGGGGTGTACATATAGCACTTTTCTTTGTATAATTTATTAAAAGGGGGTGTACATATAGCATTGCCCTTAATATTTTCTTTTGAAGATTATGTGTCATATCAAGGTGACATAATATGTCTACCAATATTAATGGAGTTTGTTAGAATTTAATTTGGTAAGACTTTTCAGATTGATTGAAAAATAATATGTTTATTTTGATATGTATCATTTATCAAATCTCGAGATTTTTTCCGCAATATTTGACTCCAAACAGTCCGAAAAAATTGTGATATTTGTTACCAAAATAAATCCCAAAGATTATCAGCAATATATTGTGTGTAAATAAATATGAAGTATGTTACCAAAAAAACCGATATATTAAAATATTTGTTATCAAAATCCGAGATTTGTTATTACAATCAGATTAAATTTGTTAACAAAATCCGTGATTTGTTATCAAAATCCGAGATTTGTTATTACAATCAGATTAAATTTGTTAACAAAATCCGTGATTTGTTATCAAAATAAGATCAAATCTGTTACGAAATTTCGATTAAACTGGTTGACATGTGGGGCCTATTGATAATGTTTATATTAGTAAGTAAACAATTAATCTTTTATTTTGAAGATCATGTTTCATATCAATGTGACATAATGTTTACAGAATTAATGGAGTTTGTTACAATTTAATTTGGTAAGACTTTTTGGATTGATTGAAAAATAATATTTTTATTTTGATATGCATCATTTATCAAATCTCGAAGCAATATTTAACTCCAAACAATATAAGTGAAACACTTAAGCCTAATGATAAGAGGATGTGTGTATAAATATTTATAATTTTCACATCACATCTCATCTCATCTCACTATGGAAATAAATAAGTAAAAACGATGACAAATCATATATTATGAAACACTTCTCTTTACACAATATTTTTATTTAATAAATATTATTAAATCTTGTAGTTTTATTTTTATTTTAAAATAAATTCACCAATCTATGATTGTGAATGTAAAAAAAAATGGAAATATCAAACTTTAAAGAGGAATTGTTGTGATTTCCCAAATTTTTTACCAAATATCATAGCATAAATTTGAAAATTACCGAAATTTAGGATGAAAAATTAAGATGAGAACTTAAACATTTTGAGAGAAAAAATATTTAGGTGCTCTTAGAGGCTTCTATAATAGCGTCTTTTAAGTAAATATGATATGAGAACGAAAGAAACAAATAAAAATGATAACATTGATTAGGATGAATTTCATTAAATGATAACAAATTATAAAAATAAACTTATAATTTTATACTACAAACCATAGTATAATCTTATGTAAATGTATAATATGGTGTTTAGCATTGCGAATTGCAAACTTATTTGGCAAAGGTCTTTTGAGTGATATGTTTGGGCCATGTTTCTATCTAATCACTACAATTGTTGGATTTATACTGAGTGCAACTTTTATTGCCTTTGTCTTCACAATACTGATATGTGATACGCTCGGTCGAGGCTCGTCAAATATTCGAAATCGGGTCACAGGATAATATAGAGCTGGTATGGTGAACGATCGATATGCGTACTCAATTTACACACCAAAAAATTATCGAATGCGAACGGACCATTATAATATAAATAAATAAATAAAATTGAGCTATTACAAATGATAAAAAGTGAAAACTCACGGAGAGTGAAAGATAAACAACACAAAGTGGCTTCAACACCAGGGGAAGGGCATACGTGATGTAGGGATTTTCTCAAAATTTTATGACTTTTATTCAAAACATAGTTTACATAACGTAATGCGCTTGGTGATTAAGTCTTAATACAAAAGCAAAATTAGAATTCAATAAGAAGTTGGTATTGTTATTCACTGCAAATAAATAGACAAATATAAAAATTAAAAAAGAAAAAGTATTTTCTCTAGCAAAGCATTGCCTAAGTATCAATTGTAACATCAAGTGGACATGAGGAGCCAACATTTATGTCTACTGAAAATTCTTGACATTACCATTGAGAAGAAGCTTTTGGTGGAAGAAACACATGAATAATCCACGCTTTCTATAATTTAAATGGTACAATAGCTGCATCAACCTAATAAAATAATTGATAAGAATTGGATTTTATGAACTATATGTAATTTATACCTTACGTTGACAAATAGAGTGTACGGTAGGAAAAACTTACTTTGAGCTGGGAAGAAAAATTTATCCTAGAAACCTTAATTTTGTATCCAGGATCTGAAGGAAACAATTTCCACACAACTCAGCCATGTAAATATCTCAAGAACATAAATAATCGTAAAATATCAAGAAACATTATATGCAATACTCAGAAATATTTCTTGTAAGACCTGAATGGAAGTTCACGGAAATATTAATGGGTCTATATTCAGATGATTTTAAAGACAAACCAACCAAGCACAGGTTGCTTCATCCTGAAATAAAATAATGAATGAACACATTTTTTTTTCTTTGGTCGAACCCAAATGGAATGGCTATTATTTATTTGCATACGTGAAGTAAATGAATTACTTCATATAAATATGTCACCCAACACGTCGGTACTTAAGTTGAAAAGTATATGCGCCACCACCTGAACAAAGAAAAGAAACACATACACACAAAGACAAAATAATAATAACAATAATAATAATAATAATAACTCAATGGCTTTAGAAAATATTTATGTGAAACAGAGCTAAACATCTATCAAATCTGGAAAGTGCTTATTTCTCAAGATGTAAACAATTTATATAATGAGTTAAGAAAGCACTGTAGCCTGCAAGAATGCTAAAGGGAAACTAATCAAGCACTCGTGGAAATTGTTAGTATATAAATATATGATTCATCAGCTTAAGAGATCAAGAAGGAAAGTAAAATCTTTATTAACTTAGTCAATGATATTATCCCTAACCTTTGCATCTGTAGGCTTATCCTTTGGAGTACTGGCGACAAATGAGAGCGTATATGACATTTCGGGAAATCTTTTTCAAACATCTACATGTTAGAATAGAGATCACACCAGTTTACATGCTACCATATTAAAACAGTATATCAAGCTAATAAAAAAATAGGTCCCTGGCCATCTCCCCAACCAGCAAGCCTTCGAGCAACCCAACCTCCAGGCCCCCAACCCCCAACTTTCATGCTTCACATTATTCTTTTATTCAAAGATTCATTGAGCTCCCAAAGTTGAAACTGTGAGAACTAAACAACTCTAAAAAAATGTTGCAGAATTAATCATCCAAAATTCCAAATATTACCAACGACAACATCATTTAGGATCCTTAGACAAAGAAAAAAAGGCTAACAAACATTCCATCAAATTTTGGAACACATATATTACAGGATTCACATACAATTTCCAACTTACAAAAATTTTTCTAGCATATACACTGATCAAATGACAATTTCAGTTACACAATTACGATTACCAACTCATCAAATAACTATAGCAATTCAAGAAAAAATTTTAAAGCACACAGAAAAGCAATCGAGCCATAGATCCAATTTAATTTCGCATATAATAAAATTGACGGGAATAGGAAAATGTGGAACGAAAGATCAAAAACCATCCACAAAGCTGGCTGTAAATAGCGGATCACACAAGCAAAACAACTTGAATTGAAATAGAAAACCTGAAACTGAATTTCAGAATTCTTCATGATTGCCATCGATAAAGACTTAAACTCCCTCCACTTCTTGATTTTCTTGTTTTTCTCCAGCTAAAAATATTAATAAAATTTAGAATTCCTTCATATATGTGACTTGAAACATAAAAGAAATATACCATTCCGTCATCGGCTATCACCGCCACGTACAGGGCGTCGAACTCCTTGGCGTCAACCTGGTCATCCCCGTCCGCGTCGGTGTTTCCGATCATTGCCCACAATTCCTCCTCTGGCACGTGGATCCTAGATTCTCCAGCGACTCGTCGAGCTCCTCCGGATGATCTTGTCGGTTGCCGTTGAGCATGGAGAAGACAGAGCGAGCTTGTGCGTGCCCATTTCCTGATGTGGAGCCTAATTAGCCGAGAAAATTGGTTTGGGTTTTGATCGGTACACCCAAAATTATTAAGAGAGATTTGATTAATTGCGAGATAATTTGTTTGCATTGTGATCGGATCACCCAATAATTACAGGAGAGATTTGATTACTAGATAATTCAGATATACCAAAAGCATCTTTCCAACATATTACAAAATTTACCGAAAAAAAATGCTTAATAGTCGGAACACCTTACCAAATTGTATGTTAAAAGATTTGAATAGGTCATCAAATTTTCTGAAATCATTATCACATGGGGCTGTTATAATATTACTTACAATAGTAAGCCAACCATTTATTTTTGAAGTTAAAGTTACTATTTATGTATTTTTTTCCAACAATCTTTTTATAATACTATAGATAGATAGATTAAAAAGAATTCTGAGTGGAGATGTTTTTAATATGGCCATTTTCAAAGGTACAAATAAACACAGTGACCTTTGCAATGGTCGGCCAACAATCAGTTTTTCAAGTCCAACCGTTGAATCATTTTTTACTGTTGAGCTTCGACAGTCAAGATTCGACTTATCCGGACCCGAAGGATCTCGTCAATAAAAAATAAAAAAATTCAAAAAACCAAAGATTTTTTTTTAAAAAAAAAAACAAAATATCCCAAAATATTCTAATAAATCAAGCCCCCCCTCCCTAAAATCAGATTTTTGCACATTTCACAACATCTTAAGCTCTTCTCTACTCATTTCTACTGAAGTTTAATTTTACTTTTTGTGTTTGGTTTGTTATAAATTAGCTTGATTGTAGATAAACTGGTCACCTACTCTCTATTCCATTCATTCACTCTCGTTTCGGTTTTGATTCTATAAATTCTTTACATAATACCATGGTTCTGAAAACTGAACTGACTGGTGAAGCTACAGGTTCAATAGTTCACTGGTCAGACCAGTAGTCAAATCGGTTGAACCGTTTTAATTAATATACATTTTTTATCATTAATTTTATAGTGTATGTAGGGAATTTCTCTAAATATATAATAATTTAATAATATGTGCAATCGATAATGTTGATTAATGTTTATAACTTTTTTATTTTATTTTATTTTGTATATTTAAATTTTTAATCTATATAAGTGTTACAAAACAGGGAGAATATAAACCACCATTTTAAATGTTTTATTATTAACTAAGAAAAAAAAATAATGTACATAACAACCAACAATAATTTTGTTATTTCTTTTTTGATAAATTGAGAACAAATAAAGCTCAATAGATAGTACAATTTAAAAAATATTACATTTTTTAATAAGTACAATATTGCTTATAAGGCTCAATATTGGCCCAATAATTTTAGCAATGTGACATATCTCACATTGTAAACACAAATATAAAAAGTATGCTATTTGAATCACTTCACTATGAACCAATTCCACATTCAAAAAGTGAACCGTTGAACCACCCGGAATGTCTCGGCTCACCGGTTCAACCGGTTTTGGACCGGTTCGAATGGATTTTGACCGATTCGGAAGCTAGGCGGTTTGATTGAGCAAACCGGACCGAAATGAAGACCGGTTTTTGGTCCAACCGGTTGAACCAGCCGGTCCGGTCCGGTTCTCAGAACAATGCATAATAATATCCCCTTTATAATTCTATCATTTTTTACCTTAATTTTTTATTTTATAAAATTTATTATAGTTATAAAATTTCAAGTTCTTGTGGTGGTGGTCTTGGTGGTCGTGTCGGTGATCTGCCACAACAAAAGCGTAAAAATGTAGGCGAATCTTCTTTGAGTAGACCTCTATTGCCGACATCGAGATAGACGGTATACCGAGACACTCTGGGTATTCCCGATGATGTTGATCCCGCTTACTTATTCATGTCGTTGTCCGCAGGAAATGAAACAATAGCGAAGACTTTGTAAAGAAAAAAGTATAACACCTGAAAAATTCTAACCGGACGTTTTAACCCGTTGGAACTCAACGTATAAAATGTTAATAAAAACGTTTACATTTGCTTATCAATTAGATGAATTTTTCAAAAATCCTCAACGTAAAGATTGTGATGTCATCGTTGCAGCCACTGATTGGTTAGATTGTCAAACACTTTTGAAATTTTTGGAAACATTTCAAGATGCTAGTAACCTACTTTCTAATTTTTACTATCACTTTGCTCAACTTGTTGTAAGTCAATGATGTAGCCGTAATGTGGGGTTTTAGAGATGTTTTTGCTAGTCATCCTGACAAACACGACGAACTTCTAAGAGATAAGTTAAAAAAGTGGTTAAAATATTATTTTTTTTCATTCCTGATATATTTGTAGTTGCATATTTGTTAGATCCGTCATTATGTGATATCAAGTTGTTCAACCAAATTCACACATATTATGATATTATGTATCAACTTCCACTTCCTACTGATGTATCGACTATCATGGTAAGACCTAACCCACGACAGCTCATCGAGCAAACAAAACTTTTATTGTACGAATTGTTTAAATATCAATCAGGAAAATAAGAATTAAATTATATAGTGAACCGTAGTTAAAAAAAATTATGAAATGAAGAAATTTAGCTTGAAAAGGAGGAAGAGTTTGGGATATATCCTAGACAAATCCTTCCTAATTTTCCAACTCCATTTTCTTAAAATCAAAATAACCATGTAATTTAAGAGCATTTCCAATAGTCTTTTCATTGGTCTACTTTGTTGCCACATGCACAAATAATTTTATGTGACATGAAAAATGTCTAGAAGACTTTCTAGATGTAGAAATCCTTGTACTATATAATAAATTATTTATTCAATTTGTCTCTTCTCTCCAACCAAACAATTTTACACATCACAAATGATACCACAATTAACATTAACCATTGAAGACGCAATGTTTTTAATTTTCTTTCTGCATGCCATACAATACAAAATGGACAATGTTCCATTGGAGATGCTGTAAACAGATCAAAATCAAACTGCATGAATATGTATGTACAAAGATGGGACTATAAAATACGGGACCCACTTGAAAAGAAACTCAATAAAAACCCGGGAAATTCGAAACAATGGCACTAGTCAGAATTGTCTTCCGCCAATGCACATACCTTTGTTGTTCTTTGAAGATTTTCTTGTAAAATCTCTCAAGTTTCTTTTGCAACTCTTGAAATAATTATTGCGTTTGTGCATCCTTGCAACATTCTTCTCTTAACTTCTTCTATCCGTGAATTGGTAATGTTGATATACTTGTGGAAATATTGACTCCTTCTGCAATGACTTCCCCAACTCATGTGATGATAATCATCTCTATCACGTAGTCGTAAATTTCACATAAAAAAATTGGCAGAGTAATGTATTACTTGACGATGATGCCATTGTGGCGGAGCCACCAGTATGGCGAGGCATGGCGACCGCCATACCTGGCCGCCGGCGAACACCCCCCCACCCCCCAGTTCTGTGAGTGTCCAAACGAGGATCGATCGGAATCTTGACGGAGGTTGCCGGAGAGTTCATAAGGGTTCTGCTGATTTCGCCCAAATTCGTGAGTCTTCGAGACCCTAATTTTTTGTTCTAAAAGTTTTTCCCCTTCTTGGCTTCTTACGGTCATATTAGTGAAGGAAAGACGTGTTATTGGCTTGAATTGCTCGAAGCTGAACTCTTTGCTCTTAAAAGTCGAGGGGAAAAACTGGGAAGCTTTTTGATGAATTTGATTTGTTTTGGCAGCTGGGTAGCTAAGAATTAGGGGTTCAGTATGTGGGGAATAATGAGATCTTTCATGGAGTTTGCTGTTGGCTGAAGTTCATACTTGTTATTAACTCAAACGTATGGTTGAGGAATTTGAGTTTTTTCTTTTTATTTTGTTCTTGAGGTTTAATTTTACAACAGTGAGTTTAATTTTAATTTTCCTCTTCTCATTTTAATTTTATTCATATAATATTCAATCATTTTATGATTAGATTTGTAGACAAGTTATGATGGGCAAATGCAAATTCGAATCGATAAGTTCGAAAAAAAGAAAAAAAAAAGGAAGAGAAATTTACAAAATCTCTCGTCGGATTGATGGATAGGTACATAAAACCTACCGCTCTTGTAGTAAAAGTGAAAGTGTTTGGTCCTACTAAACTCAATTTTGCTAGGGAACCAGATGGTTTGTTCTATAAGGGAACCAACCATCTGATTTTATAGAAAAACTGCTACTAAAATTGTGCTAGAATTATGGGCCACCCTTACAAAAATTGTCTAGGGCCTCAATAACAGTTATATTTATGAAGTTATTTATAGATTAATAATTAATATCTCCTTTATGTATATAGATATATCTTAGTATCGAATGTTAAAAGTCATGGGGAGCGCAATCTTTATTTATTTCTTTCATAACTCAATAACAGTTACGGATGAGTGTGGTACGGGACGGTCCAGGATTTGACCTATCCCTGTACCTGTCACGTTTTTATGAACCGGTCCAGGCGAGCCACCGTCCCAAACGGATTGATATCAATTGAGGCCGGGACAAAACGAATCAAAAAAAAAAAAAAAAAAATACTCAACCAAGTACAGATTTGATTTGAGGATTTGGTTGGGAATGAGAATGTGAAATTGTTTGGAAATGAGAATTGTGAAAAGTGAAATTCACAGTTCTAACTTCAACCCACGGTCCACACAATAATGCCTCATTGCCTTCTTAGTTTACTTATACATTTGGGTCAAATAAATGGGTAATGGTTTAGTTTTTTCTTTTTTATATTTTTGAGTCAGAAGATTGTAATTTAACAGTTACAAATGCAAAACTTGAACGGAAGCAACAAGTTAAAAAACTATTATTGATTATTTACTATAATACTAACATAAAGATAATAATAATGTATAACATATATATACATATAATATTTTTGTACAAAAAAAATAAAACAGGACTGTTCGAGACAAAAATATTCAAAACTAATACCGACACTGTTTCAAATGATTTGGTACAGAGAACGGTACGAAAGTTAAAAACCCATTTAGAACCCTATTTTTTAAAACGGGACCATTTCGGTCCGGTTCTGTAAGGTGGCCGTCCCGCTCCACCGGTTGACTCGTACGCAGCGGAAGCTCGTCT
>CACSLK010003813.1:887593-917816 GCA_902706635.1 Striga hermonthica
AAAAAAAAAGAAAAACAAAGAATTGGAAGCTTAGGGAACGACTTAAAACTATCGATGTTCTTTCGAATATTATAGCTTCCTGACATTTTTTAATTTATTCTTAAAAAATGATAAAGCATTGGAAGCCTAGGAAAACGTGGAAATTACGTACAAGTGGAGAAGATTCACGTGGCTGATGCCTTCCTCAATGGAACCTCGAATGGAGCTCGAATCAAAACATGGCAGGTACCTCAGTATGATGCTTTATTGATGTTATTCTGATCAAATGTTTTTAATAAATAACTATAATACATTCATAACAAGTAAAATTTGATATATTTTTTTTATATGCTTGATATGGGAAAGGTCGGAAGAGGATATGTTCGAGACGTAACTTTCGAAAACCTTAGATTCAACCACGTCAAGAATCCCCTAATCATCGATCAGAACTATTGCAACATCAGGGGCGCATGCAAGGAGCGAGTAAGATGTTAATCGCGCATTTATGTATAAATTATCGCTCAACCAAGAAACCAAGTTTTGAAGTATATTCGAAGGGTAATGCATTGATTCCTTTTGTTAACGATCTTTCATTTAGGAAACGGGAGTTCAAATAAGCAATGTGATTTACAAAGACATAGTTGGGACATCCTCCACTGATATTGCGATTAACCTCAACTGCAGTAAGTCTGTACCATGCTTTGGAATATCAATGGAGTCCGTATATTTATCGTCAGCAAAAATCGGGAAGAAGGTCACTGCATATTGTAATAATGCTTATGGTGAAGAGACTGATGTGGTTCCTGGTCCTTGTCTTATTGCTGAATAACAGAATATATATGAAATCATACAAATCTTGTGCTTTGTTTGTTTACATAACGATGCATTAAATTATATTGCTAAATATGGAGAGACTCGGAGAAATTCACATCGAATTTCTTGATCCTAGGTGCTTCACTCAAAGTCTCCATCCCACAGAAAATGTCAAATGCCCCTTGACTAATTGTCTGTTTGTTTATAAATTTATCCATGTTCAATTTATACATAAAATTTAACTTAACTCTAACCAAATTCTATTATCTTTAATATTATTAATATAATTAAATAATATCAAACAATTATTCTTATACATTACATCAATTTTAATTCAGTAGTCATTCACTCACATCATTTTAACTGATCATCACTTTACATTATTTTTCTCGTCAAATCAAATTTAATAATTTTGTTTAAATTATTATTTTAATATAACTTTAAAATTTCGCTAACAACTAATTATAACAACTTTTTTTAAATTAACTTTAGTTAACTAAAAACTCATTTTTAGCCAATATATTTGTTTTTAGGACACGATAGTAAACAAAAATTTTAATCATTTTATTAAAATAATATTTAAAATAAAATAATTAAAACGTAAAAACATTATAAACATAATGCGATGGTACTTCTTCGCCTCAAACGGATCTACGCGTGCCCGTCCGCCAAGCAAGGGGGGGGATGCCGAAGGCAGGGCTAGTGACTGGAGTGAAGTCGTAACAAGGTAGCCGTACTGGAACGTAAGCTCCCAAGCAGTGGGAGGAGCCATAGCTCTGACCGCGTGCCTGTTGAAGAATGAGCCGGCGACTCATAGGCAGTGGCTTGGTTAAGGATTAATAAACCTTCCATTTTCTTCTCCATCCTCGTTTGTTTAATAGGGATAGTCAAAGTTCAATATTATTTACAAGACCTATTGAAAATGTTTTTTGTTCAAATGACCCTTCTATTAAATAAAGATAAATAAATATTTAAATTACCAAAAATATCCTTATATAATTATAAAAGAAAAAACAAAAAAAAAAAAGATTTTCAATAGAAGTTCAATCGATCGAGGTTTCTTCTCCTCATTCTCTTCTCTGATTCTTATTCTCTTCAAGAAGAAGAAAACAAAAACTTTATAAATTTTAAATTTTATATGGCAAAACAAATGTGTTGATGGTTGCGGCGTTCTAGAAAAAGATCTAGGGCTGTGACTTTTCTAGGATTTTACATGGATAAATCTCCTTCTTCAGCCGTCAGATTTAGTGAATTAATTTGAGTCGTTCGATCTGTTCGTTTTATAAATTGGGCCTGATTGATGTTACTATGATTGGGCTTCATACTACGCTTACATTTTGGGCTAATTAATTTGACATATTAATTGAATTTTTGGTTAAAAAAGAATAGGCACATCCAGTTAGTTTACTTAAATTTTAGGACTGGTTCATTTTATGCCTTATTGTCTTAGTACTGATAAATGCGAATTAGTTAAAATTGTCTACTTAAAATTTTAATTCATTATAATATTTTGTATATAATTATTTCTCAAATACAATTTTATTTATATTATATTATTTTTTAAATATACACATTGAACTTATTTACAATTTTTTTAGTTAAACGCGCTACACTACAAGTATAGAAGTAATGTTACCATGGCACAATTAGACTCTATATTGGATATTGTTCAAAACGTTCACCGGACACATAACGAGTGGTAATTATGTATATTTTTTGTTATTGCTAACATTTTATCATATATTGTTTGTAAATTTTAACATTTTAATATTGACAATTTATATGCAATATTTATTAAAGGACTCTCATATCCAAATATATTGCAAACAATAATCGAACCCCAAGTAAGTCATATTAGAGTCATATTACACAAATTCAAATACAAACATTAATTTGTATTATATTTTTGTGTTCAATGTACTAATTAAACTTATTGACATTTTTATTCGAGTTGCTCGCGCCACAAGACCAAATTTTAGAACTAATTATATCGTGGCACAATCGAACTCTATATTTGATATTGTTCAACCTTCACCTCTTAGTGACATAACAAATGTTATTTATGTATATTATTTCTTATTGTTAACACTTTCGCATTTGTTGTTTGTAAAATATTAACATTTTATTATTGAAATTTATATGCAGTATTTAGAAGCGTATCATCATATCTAATTGCTGTTGGTCGTGATAATCTAATCCCAAGTAAGTCATATTTGAAATAACACATTATTTTTTATGTTATTATGAACAATAATATTTTTTTACGTTATGTCAACTTCATGTTAACTGACGAGATTTCAATTGGTTTACCTACAAGGCAAACAAAAGATATTGTTTACAAAGGGCCCGGCCAACCCGACCTTGACCCTATCGACCCAGGGCATTGACCCGGTCTTTATATATTTTTTTTTTATTTTTTAAAATAATTTTTGTTTTTAAAAAATAAAAATATGTATAATATTCTCAGGAAAATACATATTATTAACACTTTGATGTACAAATCATATATACAAAACTTTTAATGTTTTAGTTTATGTAAATTTATATGACAAAATACTCTATATATTATTTTAAAAAAAAAAAAATTAAAATTAATAATCCGATTCAGCAACTGACCCGGTGACCCAGAGACCTGCCCGGGTTTAAAAAACTATGCTTAAACGGACATAATATGTGAAAATAACTAATTTAATATTTCTGTCTCGTGCATCGCACGTGATACGTACTAGTAGATATAGATATAGATTAGTTATGTATGGACAATAAATAAATTAACAAGTAGATTAATATTGGCCTTATGAAATTTGAAAAATTCTATACCTAAAATTAAAGACAAATTTGGACACTTAGAATAAATTAAAGCAAGAATCTCACGTTTTTTTTTTATCTTTTAGAATATATTTTTAAACAAATTTTGTACAAACAATGGAATTCAAAAAAATTAAAATACCGATGTATACAATTACAAATTATTTTTTGGGCTTTCTTCTTCTTCCTTTTTTTTTTACGCTTTTTTTTGTTCTGGGAGAAAAGCGAAAACAGTTTTTGTTTAGTTTTTAGCTTTTGAATTATTTTTCTTCGGTTTCATCAATCTTTCTTTCTTTTTTATTTTTTTATTATTATTATTTGGAAGAGTTTTGTTATATTTGGAATCTTATTTGGAAGAGTTTTTAAATCTAACAATGAGGTGTCCGCGGATCATGAAGGTCTTCTTATATAATCAAATTTTGCCTTACATCATAATTAAATAAATTCCCTTACAAAAATTTATATTATTATCTGATTGGGACATCATGAGGGAATTGATGATGAAGGTCGTATTTGACACGATTATTATTCTTAGAGGGATTATGTAAGTGATCAAACCAACACAAAACTCACACTTATTACTTTGATCATCATCAAATTGTCCGTAATTTTTACATTAGACAATATGTATCTATGTAATTTATCTATCTTATTGTGAATTTATTACAGGTTTAACTTGGCTTACGTTTATCCTGCATACCAGTGCTTTAAAAGTTGCAAGATGGACGATCCGTCCATCGAGCAGCTTCTTTTTTGGTGCCGTTATGGGTACGCATAACTTCATTGAATTTATTTCCCTTCACAATTAAGTAGCAAATTGTAAAATTAAATTAATTACACCATCTTCATTAATTCAATTTTTTTTTTTTTTTTTTTTAGGATCTTAGTAATTGCGCTGACAATTTGTGAGAATATTGCTAGTATTCTCACTTTAAGGTAAGCTTTCATTTTTATAGATATTGCGTGCGTATATGCTTGCCGGTTAATAACATTTTATTGAGATTCTAATACAATTGATTTGATTTTATTCTCTGTTTTTTCTCAGGGTTGCTTCGTTGGGTGAAGCTAAGATGGCCTTGTTGATATACTTGTGGTATCATAAAACTAAGGTGACATAAAAATTCATAATTGTATGTTATTGTTTATTTAGTATTTTACTACGTACACTACTCTAAATCCAATTTTTATAATTATATTGTATTACAAAATTAATTAAGAATTGACTTGTATAAATTAATTCTGTCTCATCAGGGCACAACATATGCTTACGAGTCTTTCTTGAGACCGTGTATCTCCAGGCATGAGATGGAAATCGATCTTTTTGTTCTTGTAATCAAGAGAGCAGGTGATGGTGCTCGTCGTGGCTTGTTGAAATTTTTATTTGCTCATTACAACAAATTGAACAAGAGTGTGAACAAGTTGATATCGATGATGTCGGACGAGAATGGAGGAGCAAGGCGGGAAATTTGGTATATGTTGGCCACGTTCACATGGTTTATTTCTTTTCTGATGACCGTGGCCTTGGACCCCACCTTTCACAAATTCATGCAACGGCTGATCCAACAGCTTTGGAAACTAGAGACACTTAATGGGGTTAAAGAATGGATTATAGAAGGGCTTATCAAACAAGTTGGAGAGAATGGAATGGACATAATAATCCTCTCTTGTTTATATTTACCCACAGTGCTTGCCATTTTGTTTTGGTATGCTGAATTATTGCGTGTGCTAGCCGACTCGGAGAAAAGTAGCCGAATACACTTGAAACTTACTCCTAAGGCGAGGTGCTTTTGCGAGAGCATGTTTGTCGTGACATGCGCGGTGATGACTCACCGCATCGAGGATAATTTCGTGAATCTTTTTGCAAGGTGTTGTGCTTGCTTTCATGTTATTCCTCTGGTCAATCTTATTGGGGCGAAGGACATCTTCGGATTTGTTGATTGCTTGATGGCTGTGGTGGTTGAGGTGGGGCTATGCATTGGCAAACAATGTCCAAATTACGCTCCACTAGTCATTGCTATTGTTTTAATCCTTGCTTTCTGTCTCAAGGACCACTAAGTATAGAGATACGACTACTTTAATTTGCTATTATTGTTGTAATAATAATTTCTGTCGCTTAATTACTGGATTTAGTAGTATTGAGAATCATGAGTTAAATCTTCTAATTCCATGCACGTGGGCAGAGTATGTTTATTTTATATTCTTACCTTTTTTTTAAAAAAATAAAAAATAAATTTCCAAAACTTAATTTAAAAACAAAAATCTATAAAATATGCGGGGTTGGTTTTATCCACCCGGGACCCCTATATTTTTTGATTTATATTTAATACTTATATATATTAAGTAAATAAAATTTTATGTAAACTACTATATTAGATAAAATAATTAATAATAAATTATACATAATTATTATTATTAACAAAATATTTTTTTAATATATATTAGCGAATATATGTATATTTAACAAAATATTAACAAAGTATTTTTTATTTTTTAATAATTTTAGTATATATTAACGAAATATAATTTTTAGAATATTTTATTAATATGTAGTTAAGGAAATAGAACGATATATATTTTTTTATGTTTGGGTTTTTTTAATTTTTCTATTTTTTACTTTTTATTACTATTATAATTATTTTTATTCTTTTGCTGATGTGTCTTTATATTTATTTTAAATATATAGTAAAAAAATTAATATATTTCCAAACAGAATGAATTGAGTAAGTTAACTTATAATTATTATTTTCCATTCCTAAAATTTACCAAAAATAATTGAATACGAATTAGTTATGTTAATGCATTTCCCATAATTATTTGGCATTCTTAACAAAAATAATTAACCTTACAATTACTCAACCAAATGTAGAAATGTTGCCAATTATAGTCATTGCATATCATCTATATTTAGCAATAAATTTCATCAACTCCCTCTTTATATATATATAGATTTTTCCTTTTTTTTTTGTACTTAATAAAAAAAAGATATTCATATTTGTAACATATTTAATAAGAAATTTATTTTTAGATATAAAATTTTAAAGTGGGATTGTGTATTAGTTTTTTTAGAAAAAAAAAGTATGGAAAAAGATGAGATGAGAAAGGTAAAAGAAAGAATTAAAAAAATAATTTATTTAAATATGAGATTGTAATTACTATTAGAAAAAAAATATATCATTTTTTAACATTGATTTTATATAAAAATAATAAAATTTTAATTGATAAGAATTGTAATTAAATTTTGTAAAGGTAGATAATTTTTTTTGTGGCAATATAATAATCATTAGTTTTTATTTTTTAATTGTTTCATGATACTGTAGATAAAAATAAGGTAATGTGATTATGTTTTTTGTGAAATTTATTATTGTTTTATATCCAATTAAATAAATTTGAATGGACAAATAATATTATATGTTTAATCATACTATATATAATATATAATAATTCATTTAAATAAACATACATATTTAGGATGCCGTGCTTTGAGAAGAAAAAAATAGTATTTCAAATTATAAATATGATTTTAAACTATATATTTAGTTGCTAGGAATTTTTTTAACCAATTTGTATGATTTTGATGAGCTGAGCTTATAGTAACTAATCTTAACACGTTACAAATGACATAAATCCACATAAAAATATTGGATTTTAAAAGAAAAAAAAGAAACTCAATACACCGTTGTACTATAGATTAATTATAGTTGCAAAGAAAATGAAACAAGAGTTGTGTGATCTATATGTATATTTTGGCATTTACATGAAAAATGAACTAAAATCCCGCTTAAGATTTCAAAACTTACTAATCTTGGTAATTTTTTTGGAATTTTTGAAAAATCCCGCCATGATTCATTAAATTCGAATCTTAAAATTGTTTGCAATTCATTTTATGGTAAATTTCATTAATTATGGAACAAATTTAATTATGTTTTAATATAAAAAAATATATTCCTTATTCAGCAGCACATTCCAAATTTTAAAATTATAAATTGCAATTAACCTATGATATTTTTTTATTTACGGGATTTAGTAATTGAGGTAATCTTTAAATTTTAAATTGAAAGATTAAAGCATATTGTAATCATCAACATAGCATATTTGTGTTTCATGTAAACTCCTTATTATGCGCAACTATTTATTAGAAATCAGTTTGTATTCTTCCATAATTAATAGTTATAAAAATATCATCGAGACTAATAAATCGGTTGAAATTAAAATTGATTCCAAACATACACGATATAATATAATTATAATCAGTTCAAATTAAAACTAATAATTTAAAATTTATTGTTTTTCATAATTAACCTATATCACAACAATATTTATTACTATATAATTGCAATAAGAAAAAAAAAAAATACAAATAGCATTACAATTTCCTGCGCAAATCTTTATTTTTTACTAATAAGAGATGTTTTTATGAAATTTTTTGGATTCTCCTCCCATCACATGTTTTCAAATTCGAAATTAATTCCACCACATCACTATATATCCAGTTAAAGTCCTAAATTATATCCAGTCAAAACCATAAATTTATAATATATTTTAAAAATTTGTGTATTTTAAAAAATAAAAATGAATATATATTTTACGTATTCTATATATATATATATATATATATATATATATATATCCAGTCAAAGAATACTATATTGAAAAGCATCTTATCTTATATTAATATAATAGCTGATTTGACAAAATATTAGAATTCTTGATCATTATTATTATTATTTTATTTTGAAATGAAGATTTTCAAATTAAAGAAATTCTTATTACATGTAAAATAAATAAAACAAATTTACCTTTTAAGAATCCTATCTATAGTTAACAATCTAATCTCCTTATTTATCAACTTACTTAAACAAATTCAAAATATTAAAATTTTCAATCATCAAAATATTTTTTTTCAAATTATGATTTTCCAATTAAAGAATTTCTTATTACATGTACAATAGATAAAAAAAATTATTTGGGAGAAATATTTTTAAAAAAAAAAACGGGTTACACTGTCTTTCAAAAGTTATTGTCCTTATTTATCAGACCAACTTAATTTATCTCATCAACTTATTTTGGAAAATATTTTTCAATCAATTTACATAATATAAAAAATTCCAAACACATTAAGAATTCAATCTTCTTATTTATCTTACAACTTACTTAACACACTTTCCAATAAAAAAAATCCTAATCATCGATCACTACGAATTTGTCAATCAATTTTGAAGCTTTAATAATATTTTCATAGATCACAACAAATTTTAAAGATTATATTAACAAGATCACATTATTTTTTCAAATAATTTTAAATTAATCAATTACTATATAATAGAAAGAGAGAGAGAGAGAGAGAGAGAGAGAGAGAGAGAGAGAGAGATTTACTTGAAATGGCATTAAGATTCCCGCTTATTTTTTTTAAAATTACTATTTTTAGTGTTTTTTTTTTTGAAATGGCGGCTCGATGAAAGTTCGAATTTAAACTTAAAAAAAAAAATGTTATTTTTAGAAAGATATTGTGTAAAGCTTAATTCCTAAAAATATGGACAATGATTTTCTTAAATACAACGGGTAAATCTGACCAATAATAAGAAATAATATTGAAAATCTTGCTTCTAAAAAGTCTGATCACTCATTATTTTTAATTTTTTTCGGTCAAACGTGTAAATTTGGTTACAAAAATCCGGTCAACCATTTAAAATGTTTGAATTTTTTGAAAACTTTTGAAAAGTCGTCTCAATTTAATTGTTAATACTTGTCATAATATATTAATAGTAATTCGACAAATTGGCATGTATTCCTGTTACAAATTAGAAAGAATTTTGAATAAATATTGGCAAATAAAATTTTAAATTAGTAATTTAGTTCTACATAAATAATTGACAAATCTGAACGATATAATAACTGAAAAAATGTATAAAATTGCGAAATAATATATATATATATATAATAAAATTTACTGTGTAGTCTAAATTTTAGTTTCAAATTTAAAAGTCAAATAAGTAATCATTCGTAACTTATAGGTTAGTAATAACTTGGACGTAAATGAAATAATCAATTATTTACAGTTTAATAAATTACTCAACTGCTTAAATTAAAACAAAAAAAATGATTTGAATAACTTATACAAAAATAAATTCATTTTAACCCAGCGATTGACCGGTGACCCGGTGACCCGAAGACCTGCCCGGGTCGATTACCGGGCCGAGTTTAAAAACTATGGCATATTGTAACACTTGAAGTAACATAAGTTTAATGTTGCCTATAACATATAGGTAACACTTTTTATCAAACTAGTGCATAGCCCGTGCGATGCACGTGATACATATAATAAATTAATTATTTTCATAGGACTTGTACGTTTAGACAAAAAAACAATAAGTTTGGATCATCTATATTTCACATCTTTTAATAAGTGGCATTTATTTTAGCCAAAAGAATTAATATGTTAATTAATATATTATTTCGCTAACACGTCAACTAATATTAATCTGATTTTAGAATACATATTTATTCATTGATATAAGAAAAAATAAAAAAATTATTTATTCTTGTTCACCATATAATACTCAATTATTATTTTATTATAACATTTATAGTCATATAATGTCATCATTATTATTATTTATAAAAGTTATAGAAGTAGTCTTCTTTATGTAATGAAATTCAAAATAAAATTTTGTGTATAAATATTTACAAAATACAGACACGTGTTTTTCATGATTCAATTTTCTCATAATAATTTTTTATTAAATGACTTAGCAATTGTCAAAAAATAATCCCTTATATAATCAAGATATTTTTTTTTTTAATTTTCATCCTAAGACTTTATAGTTTATTTAACATACTATGTATAGAAAAATATTTTACAATCAGTTCATTATAGAGACACAATAAATAACACGTCGAAATTTTAAAGAATAACTAATATATTTCAATTTTATTATCTAGCCATCAATAAAATTATTTAATGATGTGATCATTATCTTTTAAATTGTAAATAATATTAATTTTAAAAAAATTATTAGTTTTATATAATTAAATAAAAGTTAAAAAAAAATATCGACAAATATTAATTATAATGGATACCAGTAAAATTATTGCATAAATTAATAAAATTATTTAAGGAAAGAATCTTTAAGATTATATTTGGATAAGAAATGTATATATGCAAACATTTAATACATATAGTAAAAAAATTCTAAATAAGGTATGCATTAAATGTGTGTTGACTTTTTTTGCTACTATTTTTAGTAAATAGGTTGGCTTTTAATATATATATAGATGCAACACTTTCTTTGCAACACTTTTGATTAAAACGTAACACTTTATTCTATATTTGTATCACTAATATTTTTCTACATTTTATATTACTTTTCAATTGGTAATGTAACACTTTTATTTGTCAATTATATTATTTATTATTTATTAATTCTGAAGCAATTTTGAATGTTCGGTACCATTTTAAATCATTTTTAGAAGAACAAATAATGCCAAATAAACATTAAAATAAATTTGATTATTAAAACTATAATATGAAATTGTACATGAAAGACTTACTAAACTATCTACAATTAAAATCTAAAACAAGAAAATAAACACACATATAATGGTTCATGGAATTATAACAAGTCTACATGGCTTCATATAATTCTCTTCATTATCGCCTTGAGCTTCATACTTCAATGTTCTACCAATGTCTTGAGTTAATAAGCAAATGGATCTGCTTTGTCTGCAAAAGAATTTTTCAAATTGAACAAATAGGTCACGACAAACATGTAAATTAACACTAAATGATTAAACTTCTACCATGAGCATATCAAGGATCCTGCCTAGTCTTATCAAATACAATTTTATCCATATAAATCAAACTACTTTAGAAAATAAGAGTGGTGATATAATAGTTAGCAGTCAAAATATATTTACTTATTTCACTTATCTACAAACTCATAATCAAATCATAAACTTCTACCAAGAGCATATCAAGGATCCATCCTAGTCCCAACAAATACCATTTTATTCACATAAATCAAACTACTCTACAATGTACTTAGAATATCAAAGTTAGCAGTCAAAATATGTTTACTTATTTCACTTTTCTACAAAAGCATAATCAAATCATTAAACTTCTACAAAGAGCAAGCATATCAAGGATTCTGCCTAGTCGCAACAAATATTTGCAAGTATTTTAAGACAACAATCCTAAGAGAGACACATACATTTAACCACAAGAATATGGTTCAGTCTCCGTAAGGGTATATGGTAGAAATAGAGAGGAAGTTATAAAAACCATTATTAGCTAAAATAACTTACTTAGTCATCATGTCGAGGGTATTCAATATTCCTTTTTAGTTCTACCTGCATCACTGCATAAAAATAACAGAATAGAATTAGAATATAAAGAAGTAGAAAATAAATGAAAGTCTTTATGCCCAGTTTACAGATTGAGGAAGATGATATTATAAAATAAAATGCATATGTGTCAATTAATAGAAAAATCATTTGTATAGAGGTATTTAAATAACTAAATAACTAGAGAAATGCACCTATAAATCACGCTTAATTTCTAGTCTCACTAGGCATAAAAGAATAACATAACATCACAATTAATAAAATAGATCAAATGCTGCAAATAACAATGGAAAATCTGAAATCAATAGAACACATACAAATTCCAATTATTGCCATAAATAGCTAACATTAACATTGAACATGGATAATGATAAAAAGTAATAAGGTAATGGAGGTAATTAAAAAGATGTGCTGGCAAGCCAAGCGACAAGCTTCGTATTTCTGAAGTAGGGGTGGACAATTGAAAATAGTGCTTGTATTGAGAGAGAGAAAAACGAGCAAAAACAAAAAGGAAGGTAGAAGAGAGGATTACAATTCTAGTAGGTCCATTTCCAAGGGGTGTCACTTTTCTAGCAGCTGACACAATACCTTCATGTAACTTTCTGGTGGGATCACTAACAAGGTTAAGTCTCAATCCCATAGTCAGCCAAATGCTCACAACATTCATTCCCCGCATCCATTTAAAATTAGAAAATGAAAAAGAAGTCGATCAAGAGTATAATAATACATATTACCTAGGATGAATGGACATTCTCTCCAATTCTTGGTGTTGCTCTTCAAAACAGGGTTCCCCTTAATGTCCACATAAGCATCACCACCATTACTACAACTCCGTTACTACAAGTCTGCATGGAAAGTGAAACTGATGTCAACAATCAAAAAAATAAATACATGAATACGTGAATCATTATGAAAGTTGATACAATATCCTAAGAATAAATATAATGATCTGAATTGTATCCCATGTTATTCCTTATTCCTTCTGCCCTTTCATTTCTGAAAATATTTGTAGTCCTACTGCATATATCATAGGTGTGAATTGAACATATTGGTTCAATTATATGATTTATACATATGAGAAACGTGAATATATATATTTGCAACTTCATATATTCCCTGAAGCAAAAGTACGATCACAATATCTCACATGAGTACAAACCTTGGGTTGGGGAGATGACTCGGCAGCTAAAAAACAATCTATTGTTAAAACCATAAAAATTGTCAGGATATAAGCTAACAAATTCAATGTTGAGGCCATTGTCATACAAAAATAAGATGGTGGAAAGGAGAACTTAGGTAAACAAAAGGTGTATAAACAAAGAAGAAAAAGAACAAAGACCGGTGTCAAAATTCATGAAACTCCTAATCTGGACTGAATGTTTTCATTCAATAGTTTACCGAGGGAAGTTTCTTTGCCACTTTATCACAAATCCTAATGAAAATTACTCATGACTGAAAGATTGGCATAACAAAATCAAGGCAGTGAACAAATCTTCTCATGTGAAAACAACTGTACTGACACTCATGATCTTTAGGAAATACATAAGCCCCAGGTTTACCTCAACATCTGTATTAGAATGCATAAAAAGTCATTCTGTTTAGATTCCAGACGATCATCTCTATTTGCAATTTGCTCGACACTCTGCCAAGAACAAAAAATAGTTCATACTGAACATGATAAAGGCTATAGATTTTGGTATCTTGTATCATGGACAAAACACGAAAAAATAACAAACAAGATTCTGAGCTAAAGCTAAATAAGAACTCCACAACAGATAAAATATTGGGCAGCATATAGGCAAACCTCTAGAGACAAAAATTAAATTTCCATGTTACAAGCAACATCTACCATGTCAAAATAAATACCTCTTCCCAGATACATATAACATTCGTGATGGAACATCTTTATTATCCCCTTCTCCTATCAATGCATAAATTTGCCACTCAGAAGTAAAGTGAGATGTTAAATGTATACCAAAGGATATAACTAAGGATCATAGAAATAGTACTATGATTATACAAGGCTCGCCGCCATGAACAATATTGCTACCTTCAACAATATCGTGCTTTTACCCACCTCAGGATCTCCACTCACTAACATACGAGAAACTGCGGACAAATAACTGTCAAAATCTCGAAGTACACCAAAGTATGGAATCATAGGGATTATCAACCTAATATACGGATCGGTGTTCCACTAAGAATTAATTCAAACTTTTTATGATGTATACAAGAACTGCATGACCACATAATCTTGATGAAGTAACCTTCGAATGTAATAAAAAAGAAGACAATTATTGGAAAAAAAAAAAAAAAAATGGAATACCTAGGACTAAACAACCACTAAACCCTCTTTACTTCAGCTAGTTCACAAAAATAAGAGACCAGACATAGTAAGCCCCCAGACAACTATATCGATATTTGTTACCAAATCGATGGAAAATAAGCTAGACCACTTAATACATCAGTAGTGATCAACACAGTCAATAAATATGAAAAATCCACACAACCTGCAATTACACAAAACTAACACCAACACCAGAAATAAAAATAAAAAGAAAAAGGAAAAACATCTCAACTGACAAAGGAATTTGAGTCCTCCTCGATCTGATAAGACAAGTCAGACAGCTGAACATGAGTCGCTTCCTTTGGCAGCCATGATCTTTCCAAAATTTTTGGCAAACGGAGGTTTCATTATCGATGGCGGGGGAACATGTGGCGATTGCGAGATTTGAAACATGTGGCGAAGGGGATTGAGTTAGGGTTTTGGCTGGAGCTTTTATTGCATCAGATGGGGAGAAATTTATTTATAGAAACCACCTTAATGGACCGAACTTCGGTGGAGTTTTTTCGGCGTGAGGCTGGGGCTGCGAGCAGGGGGAAGGGCGGCAAGTGGTGGTAAAAAAAAATGAAGGTTTGAGAGGAAAGATTTTGAGAAAGGTATGTGGCTTAAGAATTATAAAACTATGTCGTTTTGTCCACATAATGTTAAGAAAAATATTTAAAAGGGCATTTTGATAGTACAATTATAATAAGACACGTGTCATTTTATTAAGGCCACATCTCTACTATACATATAACCCAACAACATTGAACAATTGTGGGCTTGACACATGTCTTTTTATGTCAAAAATGTCCTTCCTTTTATCATGTATTTACAGTTTTGCCAGAGAGACCGAAATGATTTTCCCCACAAAATCTGAGATTGTGTTTTACACTTTCGGCTTGCTTCACCTTTCTGTTCCCATCACAATTCACACGCAACAATCACAACTCCCTTACCTGCTCTGGGGCGTCGCTTCCCTCAATTCACGCTCGCAAATCACTTCTTCTACACGCAAACGCTTCACCCACTCCACTTTTCTCTTCTGCAAGCGAAAACAAAATTTCGACAGTCTTCTTCCTCGACCACTCCTCCTCTGCCGACTGCCACACCCCCGTCGCCACCGCCAAGCCCCTCTCTGACTTCCCGATTGCTGCCGCCTCCCTTTCTACCGTGAAGCAAAATCACATAGTTCCGGTCAAACTCGCACAAAACCCTAGATCTTATCCAGAAGTTGAAGTTTATGTCGACAATCTTCACTCTCAGCGATGGTTTGTTTTTTATATTTATTTTTGTATTATTTTGTCATTGGGTCTTCGATCTTCAGGCAGTTATGGTTCATTACAACAATTTCAAAATGGTTACTTGTTTTTCCCAATTCAGGCTACATAGCCTACCTCTCGAAAGCCTCCTAAGACGGTTAGGGATAGAGATAAGCTAATCCTTTGGATAATTAAATTTGCACAGAGAAAGAAGATTGGGATGCTGCTCCTGTGCCTTGTTTCCTTAGCTGTTTTCATGTGGGTTTTGATTGTTGGCAAAGGTTTGAATTCCTATTCATTTTTATTACTTTTTTGTGTTTGCTTTTTTTGTTTTGGACTGAGAAGAGACTGATAATGGGGATAGGGTTGATTATTGAATGAGTGAAGAGCTTATGATTGGGTCCTTTTGATCGTTCGAAATTTCCGATCACCGGAAGGGGAAAGGGGCTAAAATCGTCGTCTGAAGGATAATGATTCTACCCGTTTTGCTTAATGTTGTTGTGTTGGCGTCTTTAGCAAGATCGCTGCCGGATGGAGCTGTACGAGGACCAGCAGCAGGCAGAGGGGTTAGGAAACGGGTCTGAAAGGTGGGTTTCGGGTTTGAGTTCTGGTTTTTTTCGTGGCGTTTGGGGTTTCGAGGTGTGTATTGCGTTTTGATTTATTTTCTTTCATAGGGTTTTTTGGTTTTGTTGATTACACGTTTGTGTTTGTGGTAGAAACAATGCAGAGGTTGAATCAATGGAGCCGGGAAGTGTACCTGAAAAGGCCTGGTTGTGTAGGTACGACGTCAAGTGCCGGTATAATCACCCTCTCTCTGTAAGCCTCTGGCATTTTTTTTTTTGCATATACGGTGCAATAATTTGGTGTTCTTTGAATTGTCTGAGGTCCTGCTAGCATTATGCATCACTATATAGTTGCATCTTACGTTTTCTGCTCTGTCATTGTTCAATTATGTTTGTAGGGTAATAATAAATTGAGCTTGTATTAACGTGATTAAGACTTTGATTTAGCTATGGTTCTGTAAACCATGGATCACGTAACTGATTGTAAGAACTTGTGCTACAGGTATCTCATTTTTGTTGGTTGGTTTGTTCAAGCATTTGATTAAATGTAAGATCTCTATATTTAAACATTGATTACTTTTTTTTTTCTTATTTACCGATGTAGGAGGAGAAGAGTACCCTGGAAAGAGAAGTACCAAGAGTCGAGGTTTCTGCAAATAGGTTAGCAACCATTGGCGCTGACGAGAGGAAAGATGATAGGACAAAGTTATGCCTATCAAGCAATGGCTAGAAGAGAGAAGAATGGTACTGTGTTGCTATTGAGACGTCTCACAGATAACAATGTGCTCACATAATGAACAATCCCCTTGAGAGAGGAGAGAAGATTCACAGCAACGTTATGCTCATCAATTGATGGTTATATGACCACATTGAGGTTTCATTTTTCATCTTTAGATAAATCGTCTCTTTTATTTTATTGGGTACTTTTGATATTTCTATTCTAAAATTTGTTTGCGCTCTAAGGATTTGGCTTATAGTTATGAAATTTTCAGAATTTTTGTTGTTTTGGGTTGTTCTGATCGTGATCGTGTTCTTTTTGAGTATTTTAGATTTTATCATTAAATCCATGTGGTATGGATTAGGGCTTTGGTTATAACAACTTTTTTGTGGTGCTTATGATCATTAGCAAGATATGATTTATTCGCTCAATTCGTGTGTGGTTTCTATGTATGTGAGGCCGGAGGTGCTAGGAGGAGTTAGAAATCAAGCGGCAGTTTCATGATGGAGGAGTTTTTTCGGCCAGAAACGGGGCCGAATCGGTGGCTGTATCTCTTGGAAAGACGTGGCAAGTTGTCGCGGAGAAGGTTGCTGTTTGGCAGCTGCAGAGGTAGCACCCCATGAGGAAGCATCTGAGGTTTCATAGGTCCCGAGGCTCCCTGTATCGCGGTGTCACGTTCTACCATCGTAATGAATGTTGAGATTCTAATATTTGGTAAAAAGGTAAAGAAAGAAAATTAGTAGTGGGGTCGACAGACTTGTGATTGCATGTAATTCCATATGAAATGGGTCTCATTTCGCTAGATGGTAATGTTTAGTGCAACATTGCCTCAAGCTGTGCATGAATTAGTTCAGTAGTGAGTTAAAGTGTGAATTGTCTGAAGCAGTTGCCTTTACTGCATATAGTATCCCTTCTTAGGTTGTTTTATAATTAAAATTAATGTATCGAGTGGTTGTGGGATCAGATGATTTAGCTGCTAACCATGACGTCATGCAAATAGTAGAGGTATGGTTTGATTGGTAATGGTAATGAGATATTAGCATGTACTGTATAGTTCGTATACCGAATATATACTGTTTTTCTATTAATGTACTGTATAGTTCGTATACCGAATATATATTGTTTTTCCATTACAATAAAGTTCTCACTCCCCTGGCACCATAGGTGTTGGAAGGCACACGTGATGAACGGCTGCAGAATTTGCTAGAGAAATACCACAAGTCTAGAAAGTATTTGATACTACTTTAAGTTACTCTCTTAGAAAATTAGTTTAAACTTCATACTTTAGTCTCTTTCCATCTCCAAACCAAGTTACGATCTCCACAACCTGATATTCTGGACATAAGCCACTTGAAAATTCTGCATATTGGTGTAAAGTAACAACCAAGATTGCGGCTAGGTTCAGTAAATGAACCTGACCTATACAGTTGCTATTCCCCTCAACCCCTTTTTTTAGCAGTTCAATTTTTTATCTTTGTTTCTTAATGTATTAGTTGACTGAATGTTCCAATCTTGCAAGTATGCGTGCAAATTTGTCCACTTAAGCTACCCGGGCGGTTTTTGTTTTCAATATTTCAGAATATTTTTCTAAGCCTATATTATTAAAGGTACTTGCTAGACATTGTCTAGCAGGAAAGAGCATGTTTTAACTTATTTCTTTGCCCCTTGATCTAGAATATTTTCTCCATTCTATCTCACAGTTTTAGTCTCTGGCAGGAATAGAAGAATGTGGGGTTTTGTTTTATACAAGAAAGAAGCATCAATGGTAGAGAATAGGTTTCACAAAAGGTAATACCTTATGGCTATTTACGTTTTTAAAATTGCACTTTTGATTATGGTTGTCATACTATTTTTTCATTTATAAGTGGTGGCAAAGCACAATCTGCAAGAACCCAGGTGTTGTCTCTATTTAACGATGGTACATGTCCTCTATTGGTATGCGCTAGATATTTTTTCACAAAACAAATTTATTGGCTTGATTCCAGTTCTCTATCCCAGCTAACTCTATTTTTTCTTCAACTACACGTGTCTTTCCTAATGCCATGTTTTATCTTTGTGATCCTAATTCTATTATTTTGCTATGGTTGTTGCCTTTTTTTATTTGCCAAGTTATTTATCCATTTTATTTTCAACTACAGTTAGGAGTGGATGATTGATCTTAGAAGTTAGAACTTTGTTACATTTATTAGGAAAAAAAAATAAAAAAATTTGTTCCTCAATTATCACATGTCGAAAAATTTACTGGAGTCTACCTTCGTGTATTTGTGCAGGTAGAATTTATGTTGCTGCTAGAGGATTAGATATTCCTTTTGTCGAGGTTGTCATTAATTATAGTTTCCCTCTCACGAACAACGAACGAACTCGAACACGATTTTTTGCTCGAAAAATAAACGAACTAACACGAACACTGTTCGAACGTAAACGAACACGAGCTCGAACATCCCAAGCTCGATTCGGTTCGGTTCCATTACAACACTAGCAATTGATATTGGAAAATTAATATGACAATTTCCATACACATAACACACAGACAATTCATAAAAAAAAAAAGATACAATCATTTGCTCTTTGTTTTGTCTTAAACTCAGCTCGTTGCTTACAAAATTAATTAGCCTCAACTATAAATTGCCAGTCAAATGCACAAAACAAATTAAAAAAAATAAAAATTAATGATTTTGATAATTAATAAAAAACTTAATAAATCGACTTCAACTTGATTTCTTATGGATTGATGTCAAATTATTTGAATGTAAATTTATAAATGCCATAAAATGTGAATAATTATGTTTTAAAGTTTTCACAGTTATAAAATATAATTATAGACTGGACTAGGGCCGGCTGTGCAGTCCAGACTAGTCTCTACTATACATATAACCAAACAACTTTAGACATTTCTGGTGCTGACACGTGTCATTTTTGGACACAAAAGCCCTTTCTTTTATTATTTTTTTACCACCTCTGCCACTAGACTTTATGCGAAAAAAAAGACGGCATTATCTCACAATCCGTCATTCTCATTTCTTCTCCCACCAAACCCTACCCGTCGCCATTCTTTGTTGTGTGTTCCTTTATTTGAGGTTTTGAGCAGATTTCTTTTCATCCGGAGATCGCGCAGAAAATCAGCTTCAAGCTTTCTTTTACTTTTTCTTCTTTCCCGAAAATCACTCGCTCTTCGTTGTTACATTTTCTTCCTTCCGCCATTATTGTGCTTTCTTTTACCTTTTCTTATTTCCAAGTTACAGATAGGTAAAAATCGAGGCGAGTTCCATGATTCTCCCTCGTATATTCATGGATTATATTAAGTATAGTTTTTATTTATTTATTTTTTTCTCTAGGGTTTGGATTTGGAGATTAGAAAGCTTGAAGAAGGTGTTGACTCCATCCATCAGAATATGATTTCTATGATGCATATGTAAATTCAAGATTCATATGAATTGAATATCAATTACCTTTGGTTTTTGTTCCAGAAGTATGGAGAAACCATCATTTACGCAGATGTTCTAGACTGCACAACTGGGGTTAGTGAGGAAGTTTTAGCCTTCGCGAGGGATATCGCGCATCACCCAGAGACCTGGTTGGATTTCCCGTTTCCGGAAGAAGATGAGTTCGACAGTGAGGGAGATTTTGAGTTTCTGAATTTTGTATATCTCTTTTCATTTTGGTTGTGAATTCATATGATTTTGGCTCCTTATTTCTCCAAATAAGAAGTCTAAAATAAGAAGTCTCTTGGAGATGCTCTAACTCATAATTTTACATAGTGAGACACAAATTGACTAATATATCTCTGACTTTTGATTTGTTTCCTTCAATTAGCTATTGAATTATAAATGTATTTTAAAAGTTGATAACTTTTGTATTTCTTATGGATTTTACATATATAATATATCAAATTAATCATCTTTTCATGATCTTCGATTTGACATCCATATTGTATATATAAAATAAATAAATAATATTTACCTTTATAATAATAAAATTAATATTTATTAAATTTTATTAGAAAAATAAAATTATTTCTCAGTTGATATATTTTTGTTTAATGTAGTTATATGTTGTAAGTTAAAAAAATTATAATAATATATCACAAGTAAGTCACACAAATAAAAAATGTCATACTAAAAATATAATAATATGTATTTTTATAAAAGTTAGTTAATATTTTAACTATTTTTTTCAATAATTTTATATTTTAAGAAAAAAAAATTAGCAAGCACTCGTGTAATACACGGACGTTATACTAGTTAACAGCTACTTCGCAATAAAAATAGCAACAATAGAAAAGTAAAAGCACTTGTAGTTTTTAATTTGGATTGAAAAAAAAAAAAAATTATAAAAGTTTGTAATAGTAGAGTTTGCGCAGTCCGCTAATAAAACTCAGAATTCTACCCATTTGTTAGAACACTCTGACCTGGCAGAGCTAACTCATAAGAGAACTCAAAAGTTAAATTTATGTTGGCTGGATGTTGAAATGATTTTGCAGATATACAAGAATGTCTTAACTATTTACTACACTGAGCTCCCCAAAATGAACTCCTAATTCAAACACAAAATAATCAACCTATTATCAGGACTCCGGTGCAAGTCAGTTATACACACGACACAAGTTTAATAACACTTCCGAGGAATTGTAAATAGCCAAACTAATACTACCGAAACACAACAATGTGTTCAAAATGTTCGAAACCAGAAAACCTTCAAAGCCCATAATTGTTCACAAGTTACAGACTAGAAATAGCCAAACTAATACTACCGAAACGCAATGCGTTCAAAGTGTTCAAAACCAGAAAACCTTCAAAGACCATAATTGTTCACAAGTTACAGACTAGAAACATCGGAATAGTAAAGGAATGCAGAAAAACACGGGTTCTCACTTCAAGCAAATGAACAGCACAACCAGATATTGGAAAACCTGCAGATGAAAACCACAGGAAGTTATCCCCCAAACTTATGAACGTGTACAATCACAATACAACAACACAAAGTGAATTGATGTAACCAGGATATGGACAGCTCAAATGAAAGAAGACAATTCACCGAAATATCAGTTACAGGATTTGTCTTGGACAACAGGCTACATTTTAGGGTTACTTGCATAACTTCTAATCAACCAACAATTTAACTATTGAGGAAAACATAGTTTAATGTAGGCTACATATTTATTAACAAAAAGGCGGACTATCTTTATATGGCATATACATACACCTATTCTATTCTTAGATGGTAAAGTGATCTCAGACAATCCTTATCTATAAGTAACATAATTCGCTGCAATTGATTCTTGTGCTGCAGCAACCAACATCTCCCTTCGTTGCGCTCTACTTTTCTTTTAAAGTAATATGAGAACCTTTTCATCTTGTATCTCTTTAACATTTTACATAGTAAGTTTTACACATTATCTCTATATGAAATTTAACGTGCCAAGGAATAACCACACAGTAAGTTGGCAACACCACATATTCCACTACAGTTCAAATAAAAGAAAAAAAATGGGACAATGGGAAACCATACATTTGGCTTCACATGACAGTTACAAACTCTTTTATTAGCTTACAAATAAATTCTCCAGCTTGAAGAGCACAAGGAAAATATATGTAAAATCCACAAAAATCTTGACTGTCCAGTTAAATTACTGCAAAAAAATGCATGAATAACTTCAGTGGGTGGTGGTCCAGTGTGGCTAGAGTTAATAGAAAATGGGAAGGGATTAGCATTTTTACTGTACTTATCTTCTATGAAGGCAACACTACAACTCAACACAAGAGAGAAATAAAAGTGCAAATACCATTAACTACAAAGAAGTGACAAAACTTCATAATTTGCAAGGTTTCTCCTGCAAGAACTATTTGATAATCCATACTCCAGGTCTATAATTGCATGGAGCAAGACACTGAACAAAAAGCTACTTGATTGGTATTGAAGGAAAAGACTAAATAGTACGCATATGATTATAAGATATCTTCACAAATTGTGTTCCTATAATGTCTACTAGACCCTGCGGAAATGATATAATGGAAAAACAATGAAACACAGATTTTACAGATTTTAATTTCAACCGCTACTTCAGTGTAGAGGCCAAATCAGTCGGGGTTTAGTATTTGAGATGCTTCTGCAAAATTCAATTATAGTTAAACATCGAGTGCAAAATTTCTGATTACATCAAACGGACAATTAAAAGTATCTCCCCAAGCTCACATTTAGTTCATGATTATAAACGCAGAAATCAACAAAATTACCTTACTCAAACCTCTCTGGAGAACGACTCTGGCTTCTCCAGCTTTCTCTGGCGGAGTCCGGGCCTCTTCGGCTGCTGCTGCTTCCCCACCTCTGCTGCAAATTGGGAATACGTATCTGAACTCTGAGCGGCCCTCTTAGCAGCCTTGGCAGCCTTTTCGGAGGCGATGGCCTTCTCCAGCGTAAGACCAGCGGCCTCTGACGCTTTGCCAGCTAAATCAATTAAGCTTTTATGATTCTCCTTGACGGTGGCGGCTAACGCCAGCACTTCCTCTGCCAATATATCGGAGTCCGTCATTACAGAGTCCAATAAAACTTTTTCAATCTCTAGAGAAAGCTCTCCTTCTTCAGTGGATGGCTGTGGGGCATTTCCGATATACTTGGCAAATTTCACCACGGATTTAGTTGAGGCCGCCGATTTCATGGCCAAATTCGCCAACAGAACCACTTCCAACGCGGCGGCGGCGGCGGCCAGCTTCTCAACCTCCTCAGCTAATGCATTTGATGTTCCTGCAAACTTCCGTGCTTCTTTGGCTGCATCAGCAGCAACGATTCTGTCCTCTGCGCAACTTTTCGCAGCGCCCACAGCATCATCCACAGGTTTCTCTACAGCATCAAATAGATTCTGCAGCTTCGTCCCCTCTAATCGCTCACGCTTGAATTGGTGAAAGTGCTTAAGTGATCCCATCAACAGTGTGAACCCAGAGCTAATAGAAATGGCCACCGACTTCGAAAAATACTTATCTGCCTCTGTGAAAACGCCAGCACCCGAAGCACGAGAGAAGGGTATCATAAAAACCAATGGTATCCACTATCACGGTGAGCTGGCATAGGCATATGAGCTGCGAAATTGAGGCAAATAAAATTGCTAGGGACCAATAATCATCAAATACTGCAGCTAGCAGGATACTGACATTGATCATCGCCGTTTCAAAGTTTTCGTTGAAACGGCGATGATCAATGTCAGTATCCTGCTAGCTGCAGTATTTGATGATTATTGGTGCCTAGCAATTTTATTTGCCTCAATTTCGCACCTCCAGCTCACCGTGATAGTGGATACCATTGGTCTTTATGATACCCTTCCAACTGGAAAGGCCCCCATTTTGTTGCGCACACTTTGATGATAATGGCGTAGGTAAGCAAACCGCCCATCGCTTTTGGATGACAGAAGAATTCAACGAAGATGATTTTTGTTGGTGGTTTAATTTTGAACCAGTTTTGTGAAAGGTTGTTGTGTGTTGCAACCAAGATAGCGTAAACCACGAGCTTTGAAAGGATGGCTCCCAAAATCCAGAGGTTGCGCTCAAGGCTGGTAGCGAGAACGAAGATATATCTGAAAAGACGGCTCTCAGACGCTGGAGGATGGACTTTGGGAAGGTTTCATTTTCTAGGGAACGAGCCGATACGTCGATATTCATGGTAGATGTGACAATGGGAACAGATGATGCGACAATGGTGCCTATGGGATGGTGATAAGAGACAATGGTGCCAAAACCCGGCACCTGGCCATGTCTGTACACATGTAGAGGGTAGCATTAGCATGAAACTCAAATTGAAAGCGGGTAGTGATAACCCTCTCCGCCAAATGTCTGATTACCTAACATAAAGTTTTTATATCATTACACAATAATCAATCGTTTATTCGATGCAGATTAGATCAAATTTACTAAGGTAACATCATCATCCATATAAGAGGAAGCTAGTTAAAAGTTTAAATAGTAACACAAAATAAACATTTGAAAACCAGCAAGCTAAAAAAATAAAAATTTCCATATGAACTTGGCTACTTCTCAACTAATATGCTTCTACCTCCTTTCAAGAAAACTTGCTCAAAACAATTTACAATAAAAGTTGCTCCTACAAGAAAACTTCTTCAAAACAGAAAACACATATGTAACAAAAGGAACCCTAACATCAATTTGGGCATTTTTTTTTTAGTTTTTATTTTCAAAACCCGTTAACTATCTTCACCACGGTAAAACAGAGGAAATAACATCACAACAACTTGGAATCACGTAGTACCCGTAAGGAAAAAAAAAAATCAAACAAAAAAACATATAATATTTCTAATTGCAAAGGAAACATAAGAAAATCTCATTAAACAACCAATTAAACAAATGGAATTTGAAGCTCCAAACCCTAATTTAGGTGAAAATCACAGAACTAAAATCAACCTGATCAATTAAACAAACAACAACTCACAATTTTCTTGAAGTCGGGCGATGAATGGATGCTGCAATTTCATGAAGTCCGGCGATGAACGGATGCTGCAATTTCTTGAAGTCCGGCGATTTGAAGTCGGGTTTGGAGTTTTTGAAATCGGGCGATTTGGTTTGGGGTTTGGAATTTTTCAGATCTGTGTTTTTGAAAATATATGTGGTTTTTGATATGGAAAAAAGTAACTATGGTACAGTTAGCAGTTAGTTGGGCTCCAATAAACAAAAGCTAAAATATATTTTTTTTTTTTTATTGGTAGAAGCTAAAATAATTTTAAAAGCAAAATACGATGGAAAACAAAAAGAGAAGCAAAAATATGTAGTGGACCACGTGGCTTCATTCTACTGGAGAACAGTGAAAGCGGGCTCTACCCTTACGGGTAGCATCGAATGAACCGGGAGGGAGAGAGAGTAGATTGGCAGGGAAAAAAAAATAATAATAAAATTAAAATGTAACCGTTTGAGATATAGGGTAAGGCAATGCTATATGTACACCCTTTTTTAATAAATTACACAAAGGACAATGTTATATGTACACCTTTTTTTTACACACAAGGGGTGTACATATAGACACCCCCCTATGGGTAAATGCCAAATCCAAATTCACATTTCTTGGGGAAGGAAGTCGTTTGAGATTCCTAATAAAACAAAAGGCTAATATAAAAAGCTATGCACGGCACTGCAGGCAAATACTTAGGTGTGCCCTGGCACACCTAGCAAGGTGTGCCAGGGCCTTATGTGAAATACATCTCTTCTACAGGCGCGTGAGAGAGGTAAGGAGGTAAGTGTTTTTTTTAAAATGGGACATGTGTCCCATTTTTATTGGGTAATGAATTTCATTTATCATATTATATAAATTAAATGCATTTCCCATACTTATATCATGCTAATGGGTCCCATAAAAATAACCAACAAAAGATGCTTTTTAAATTAAAAAACATAAAAAAGAAAGCAACATTAATATTTTGTGAACAAAATATTAGATGCTAGAGTGAACCTCACCACGCAGCTGCGTAAAAAAAAAAGAAAGCAACATTAATATTTTTGTCATCTAGTGAACCATTTGGCTTTTGGCATGGACACTTTCTCTCTCTTACCCTAGACTTGGCATTTACCCTATAATTTATGTTTTCAATTTCTTTATATTATTTTTATACTATTCTTTCCATCTCTCTTTTTTTTCTTAATTATACTTTCAGGTGGACAATTTTCCTGTGAATACTAATTAAATAAAACAGAGTTAAAAACCTTTATTTACAATCTTATATTTACTTTTCTCATCCTCATGAAAACTTTAAGTGGAATACTCTTCCAAATATAAATTTAGGAAATTAGGTATGAAATGGAAAATTACGAAAATGTGGTTATTTGTAAACTTTGCAAACAACTAACAACAACAACAACAACAACAACAACAACAATAATAATAATAATAATAATAATAATAATAATAATAATAATAATAATAATAATAATAATGATAAAAGGTTAAAGAAATTAGGAATGGGCACAGACTTGAAAATTACTGAAACATTCTAAAAACCAAATCTAATTCATCTCGAACCGAATAATGTTCGTTGACCATTTAACTATTTCTGAACCGCAATGTACTGAAATATATTTTGGTACAGTTTTAGATATTCATAAATATTTGTACCGAGAACATAATTGAATATAACCGTACCAAATCGAGGACCAAACATGGCTGATTCCAATTCATAAATTCCATATACATACATTATTTTATCTTATGTTTTTTTCATTTTGTACATAATTGTTTTAATATTAAATTACCTATAAAATCCATATACATTTTCTCTATGTCCGTAAAATGATCATATATTTATTATATTTAATTGAAGTGCGAATAAACACGCACTTTTAAATGTTAATAGAATTTAATGCTTGAAATAATAATTATTATATTTTCTTACTGCATATGAGACAATATTAAAATTAAAATCTCATTTTCGAATTAATTTTATGAAAATAAAATTAAATTAATACACACTTCCTATCACAAAATTTGGTAGCCAAAATGTTAAATCTTCTATTAAGAAAATCATTAGTTATAGCTTAATCAAATTTAAATATCAAATGTTTAGAAACCGGCCTTTAGGACGTAAGTGCTTCATAAAATATGGAGAGTTATGTATCTAAAGGTGATATATTTTTAAATAAAAATAAAATGATAGTACCATAATATTAAATTAAGAACGAAAATACCGATTATTTCATTAATGAATAACGAATTATAACTTAATATCGAAAGCAAACTTTATATGTACTATATGCCCTATTACATGGGGCCAGGTAGCTCGCCTCCGGCCATATGAGGTCGGGTCTCCGCCAAAAATAATTTGGCACGAGGCGGCGGCCTTCGCGGCTAGGTCTGCCTTAAAAATGCCCCTAATCAAAGGCAACCTTTCTCTTCCCCGTCGTATCCCCTTAGAGGGCCTCTTCGACCAACTCCATATCTACGTCGTCATGTTTAATTCTATGTTCTGTTGTTTTGCTCTTAGATAAAATAGTTCATCAGCGGGCGAACAAAAGATATTTTTATCGGTTACTTGTTGTGCAAGAATTGTTGGTTCACAACGTATATGAAAATGAACAAGCCATCGGAACGGTTAAAGTGTCAATGACACAGTTGATCTTGACTGATTAGTTGCATTAATACATTTATGTATTGAATAGGATTCTAGAAAATAGTAGTTTATTTTGTACTGATCGTCATAAACAAACTTAGTATCGGTTAATTAATGTGTTCTCTTAACCTGTAAGATGTAAACAAACATGTATATGCAGTAACTATTACTTTAATTCACTAAAGGTGAGATTCATTCAGTTGAGTCAACATTCACGGTGTTTTGGGTAACTGCACTGCATGTACGATGTGTTGTTAGAATATTTACGGTCACTATGTGTGTCAGTTTGGTAATGTCCCCGAAGTGAGTTCATGAAAGATTATTATGTTAAACCATGCAGGTGAATTAAGTTACGACATAATGATAATAGAATGGACGATCGGTAGCTTCAGTTTACAAGATATTAGTTAATTCTTTATTATCTTTAATCGAAATAATTGATGGATATCAGACTTTCAAGAAGGTGAAGTTCACAGAAATTCGAAAAGTGAAAAATTTTGGATCATGTGCTTGACTATGTGCAGCTCAGCTTATCCGTGGTTCGGGTTCGACGTCGGAATTCGGGGCAGGCACGAACACCGCTGACACGGCTTTGCTGATGCACGAGTTTGAAAATGTGTCACAGTCTCTGACGTAGGGGCGTGTTTGGACCACTGTAACAGAAAATATCGCATTGACTGTAGGTAGAACGAACGCACGGGCGTTGAACAGAGCGCAGAGGCGCGGCTCGGTCGGACTCGGTGCACGGGCATGTACTTGGTGCTCGGCTCCAACGAACGATCTAGTATGCGACTCGTGTGCCTAACAACGATACGCGTTGAAGGTACATGCTATAGCACGCCGGTTGAATAGTGCTCCTGACTTTAGCACTATACATAGCCCTCGTTTATTGTACTTGAGATATAATTAGAAAATTCTCTTTTAATGAATAACTCTCGAGTGTACTCAGTATCCTCAATATATCAAAATATGTTCATTCGACCTAATTCAGTATTAATATCACTTTTACTTGGGGAATTTTTCTAACCCATTGATTCAAATTTTCCTGCATCAACAAATTGTTGAAATTGGAGATAATTTCAATATTGGGCTACAGTAAAAAAAAAAAATCACTCCGATATTGACCACTTTCAAAATTAGTCCTATAACTTCAGAATTTAACGCTACAAGAAAAACTGCATTTGGCGACGCTTATTAATGACGCTTATTGGCGAGTTGTGTTGCTAAATTTGATGTCAGAAAAAATAAGCGTCAGTAAACAAAAAAATAAGCGTCGCCAAATGCAGTTTTTCTTGTAGTGTCAAATTTTTTAATCAAATTTTGTCATTTTTTAATCACATTTGAATCCATGTTCTAGATAAAAAAGACCAAATTTGATTAAATTTTGAAATTATAGGCCCACTTTTGAAAGTAGTCAATATCGGGATGTTTTTTGGACTTTGACCAAATTATAGGATCACTTTTAAAATTATGCCTTCAAAGCCTAGTTATGCACGAAAAATTAATTAGCTAATTTTAATAAGAAAAATCTTAATCATTTGAAAAAAAACTCATAATAATAAATTTAAAGAAATAATTTGAAAAAAAGTTTTAGAATATATATTTTATGGCTGAAACGCTAAACATCGCATCCTTTTCGATATTTACCGACCCCCAAAAGTCCTTTTTGCCCCTCAACCAAAATCCTCTCTCTTCTCCGCTCTTTCTCTTTCTCAATTTTGACTTTCCCACGTCCGAAAAAATTTCAAAAAAATGTCAGCACCACCACGACACGGAGGCAAGAGAATTTCCATTCGATCGGTACA
The DNA here is from genome assembly GCA_902706635.1 of Striga hermonthica. Classification (NCBI taxonomy): domain Eukaryota; kingdom Viridiplantae; phylum Streptophyta; class Magnoliopsida; order Lamiales; family Orobanchaceae; genus Striga; species Striga hermonthica. Next base: position 917,300 of record CACSLK010003813.1, read on the forward strand.
TTTTTTTTTTAATTTACCAACGAAAAAAAATTTTGAATTTTTTTTATAGGTATATATAGTTCCATATGTCATTCATTGTGATTTTATGATTAGGTAGGAGTAGCTATTATTTAGTAAAATAAATATAAATATAACATCTTTATTAATTAATGCAATTAACGTGTTTAAAAACTATGATGTACACACACGCGCTGTATATATATATTATAATCTGATAGGTAGCGCCTTTTTACATTTGCATTAAATGCTCTGTTTTTTCACCCCTGCAGTGCCGCAGTAGCACTACCGTGTGCCTTGGCACACCTAGCTAGGTGTGCCAAGACACATTTGCACGCGCCCCTCATTCCCCAAAATTAGAGAAACTAAGAGAGTGTAGTTCACATCCATAATTTTTCTTTTTTAATTTAAAAATGAGACATATTACATAAATTAAAATATCATTAATTATTTATATTAAAAAAATAAAATAAAAATACCAAAATTCATAATTTTTCATTATCTATAAATAGAGACCACA
>CACSLK010003813.1:930587-984885 GCA_902706635.1 Striga hermonthica
GGGGGAAAAAGAAAGACAAAAAGACAACGAAAAATGCAACAAAAATGGGACAAACAGCAAGCAACCAGCAGGGAGCCGCCACGCGAAGCCAGACAGAGGAGAGAAAAAGAAAAAACAACGCAGAGAAGAGAAAAAGTCGATCGATCGCGGAGGGAGACCGCACCTGCACACGAGGGAGAATTTTATTCTCTCTCTTTTCTCTTTTATTATTTATTTTTATTAGTATGTTAGAGTAGATTTTTATTCTAGTTCTGGGAATGTCGAACCCTACGACTTGACGATGTTTGATTGATTACGTGGCTGATTATTGAGTTACCTTTTTGGAATTGTTTGTGTTATTTTGAATAATTAACCATGATGTGTTGAGTCTTATTTAGATTGATCACCTAGATTAGGCTTTACATGTCTACACCTGAATTAGGCTTTCAATCCGTAATTGTTGATGTGTTTAATTAGTAAGTGGTATCCGGAAGATGATAACTACATAACACGGCCTATTTAAGTGAACGAACGCGGTTGAGTTCACTACTTAGTCTAGCCTATTTTTCTAATTCGTAAAGCGGCTGATTGTATTAAATCTAAGAAGCGTTTTCTAGACTGTACAAGAAGTCAGGTCTAATCGTAGAGCGTCTCGCGGTTAGATTAAAAATAAGGAAAAATTCGGGTAACAGACCGTGTCGTTACCTAGGGCTAGTAATTTCATAAGATAACGAGATTTGATACCAAAATTGATTAGACGAGTCAGTTGAGGGTGTAGACGGAACCGTGAATTATAAATGTCTCTTTATTTATTCTATTTTATTTTTATTTTCTAGTTTCGATTTTATTTGCTTCATTAGGATTTTAGTTAGTTTAGTTATTAATTCAAAATCCCCCCTTATTTTACTGCTTTCTTAATTTCAACTAATACGAAAATTTCACAATTTGATTCACACTCTCTGTGGGTTCGACCCTTATTCGCCACTACTACTAGTTAGTAGAAATCGGTTAAGGAAAAATATAAATTATAATTTTGCCGCGTTGCGATGCGCGGTCCCCAAACTTAAACCGTTGTTTGTCCCCAAGCAACTTAGAACTATAAGCACATAGAGGGATAAGAAAATAAGTACGTGGAACTTTACTCAGGGTCTCACAATTCTCACAGAAGTGCATAGTTCAAACAACTCAAATTAATTTATCCGGACTCAAGACGAAATCATTCTAGAAACTCAAACACATCAAATATCAATTCAAATGACCACCATAGTTTGTCAATCTCTATAACGAATGCACCGATCAATGCAACTCATGACACCACTCTCTTTACTAACAAGTCTTGTTTCTATCCATTTCTAGCCAATGTCTAAATGTCTCATTCTCCAAAATCTTTTTTTTTTTTTTTTCTCTCTCTCTTTTTTTTTATTCTCTCATTTTCTTTTTTTTTTTTCGAAGTAGGGAACGGCAGCTCCGTCACAACCCGCGGGTTTTAGCCTTTCGTGCTCGTCTAGATACAGGAATTATTGGATTTATACACTAGAGCCCCCACGGACTGGCAGCTGTTGCAGCCCATGACTCCATTTTGTTCTTTTTTTTTTTTTTCTTTTTTTTTTGCGCCAACGGCTTTTCAACTCCACCAACTATTCCTCCATCCTCATTATTATTTTTTTTTCGACTATGAGACATAGAAACCCCAACTTTCAACTTCAAGTCCCCAAACTTAATCAACATTGATTGAAGCAATCACAAGCACATCTCAACAGTACAAATCGCCTCAAAACCAACTCACCACAAATAAGTCACAAAAATATCAACCATCATGCCTTTGTCCCCAAAATAAAAACACCTTAAGAATTTAACCAAATAAAATCAACTCAAGCCATTTAAACTAGTACAATAAATCCAAACCGACTCTCATGTCATCATCGCAAAATTTCACGTAAATGCAATCTCATGCTCACACAAGACAAACATCATGCAAATAATTTAAGACTGAAACTCTAAGGGGCAAAAATAAAATCACATAATAAAACATGAATGCTCAACAATAAATATCTCCCCAAATATGAGAGTGTTTGCACATCATTGCAACATTCTTATCTTAGCTTATTCTATACTTGAATTGATAAATGACGAGATATACCTGTGGGAATATGGACTCCATCTCCAATGACTTCCCCTAACTCATGTGACAATAAATCTTTCTCGTATATTTGTAATTTTCTTTTCACATCCAAATATTGACAATGTTTCCATTGTATAAATTACTTCCATTATATATATTACAACTTACAAGTCTTATTATTAGTTCTTATATTCAACTCGGGCTAAAACCGCAAAAACATAAAAAGTACGTCAAGCCCAAATTAGCTTTTTAGCACATTTAATATTTTTCTATTAATATATTTATGAAGATATTTATAGATTAATACCTCCTTTATGTATGTAGATATCCTAGTATGAAATGTGAAAAGTCATGTCATGGAGAGCACAACAATATTTATTCTTTTAAATTCCAATAAAATTCAAAAGGACTTTAAGAAGGAAAAATGGAAAATATTAGTGAATAAATGTGTTGACCTTGAAGAAAAGACGAGAAGAAACAATAAATAGAGATATATGTAGGACTTAATTTCATAGTTTTGTAATATTTAGATCCCGAATTAAAAAAAAAATAAAAACTTTTAGGCCTCAAATTGATAATTTACTTATCTTTCAGGTCTTGTATTGAAAAAACTTGAAAGAAGAGAAATAAATAATACCCTTCTATTGACCTTGAAAAAAAAATGAGAAAGCACAATAAATAAATAGAGATATACGTATGAGATGAAAAGAAATAATTCCCACCAAATAGAACGAATAATAAGGTTGCAGATGAGATATCAAAATATATTTGATGTTGGGCAGCAAAAATTACCCGAAATTTCAAAGGTCAAAAAGATTTCAAGAAGAAGACAAAAAGAAAAGGAAATGAGAGTTGTTTGTTTATGGAAATTTTTAGTTTTGTTAGATTTTTTTGTTTTGGTTTGGTTAGTTTTGAAAAAAATTGTTTGGTTAATTGGTAGTGTATATATTAAAATAATATTTAAAATAAAATAAATAAAATTAATTTAATGTAAAAGTAGGAGATATAATTTGATGTCATGGTTAGTTAAAATATTGTGAGTGGATGAATAGTGAATTAAGGTTGATGTGGTGTGTATGAATAATTGATTGATATTATTTAATTATATTGATAATATTGATGATAGTGAAGTTGAGTTAAAGTTGAGTTAAAAAAATAGTTAAGTTAAAATGATATAAATTTTTTGAAAATTTTCATAAACAAAAATGCTCTAAGAATCACCGTTCTTTCATCATATTGTGTTAAGGTATTTTTTTCAATCACCATTTTTTTTTATTATTATAATTTGCAATTTCCTTTTTACTTTTTTTTTTAAATCTATACTTATATAAAGAGATTCTATTTACTAAAATTAGTAGACAAAATAGGTCACCAATTATTGCACGCAGCCTATAAATATTAGTTTTATTATTATTTTTTATTATTTTTTCTTTAAAAATCATATAATTTAATTTATAAATACACTTTAATATAATCATACAATTTAATCCTACAATTTAATTTTCTTCTTTAAAATACCCTTTAATATAATCCTACAATTTAATAATTCAATTCTTTAAATTACGTTTTAATATGTATATATATAAAATATATAGTCCTTTTTGTAAGAAATTTGAATACAATTTGTTACTTAAATATCTAAACTATTTAAAAATTCAAATGATTAAATTAATTGATAAACAATTTATAAATCTCTATTTTATTTGATTATGTAATTTATTTAAAATAATTTTTAATATAACAAAATTTATTTAGAAAATCGTATTGATCCTACCAGTTCAAGCGACTGGTATTGACGGGTTCAATAGCAAATATTTTATTCAAGTGAACTAGACTGATTATAAACCGATTCTCGGTCCACCCGGTCAGACTGTGTCCAACACGATTTAATTTAAAAATCTCGGTTTATCCTGTCGGATTATGTCCAACACAGTTTAATTTAAAAATGATGGGTAAATCTTGATCAATTTATTTGTATATTAATTTATAACACAATCGTAATATTGTTTTAATGTGAATATTACGGGCCACACACTAGTGTTATTGAATAAATAATCATTCATCACTTATCACATTGGTCTTTTTTTTCCAAACGATAGAATTTCATTGAAAACACATAATTACAACACATAGAACGGCTAAAACAGCCGAAGTCGACAGCCAAAGCCGAAATGAGAGGACATCCCGAAGGAGCCTAAATGCCACAACACACCCACAATAATCCGAAAAAACAGCACTCCGACAAGAGGAGAAAACAACTCCTACTAGAGGAGGAACCCACTCCTACAAGAGGAGAAACAAAACTCCCAAAAAGGAGATCGGAACACAAACACACACAACAAAAATAAAACCAAAAACAACACCAACACACACATCACAAACACACGCACAACAAAATCACACTAAAAACGTAAACTAGACACGAGCCCTCCCCTACCGACCGAAAACTCTACCAACACCTCCAAAAAGACGGCACCCCGGGAGGCCCCAAAAGAGGAATCAAGCCAATTGTTCAAGCCCGAGCTCAAAACCCTCCAAACACATGGCTGGTTAGAACAGGGCAAGCCGACCAAAGACCCCGTCCAGCGGCGCCACCCCTAAGCCGCTCCGAGAGACCTGCCAACCATGATGCCCCCACACCAAACCGACCGTGGCTGATGAATCCACCAAAGGAACCCGCAACCACCGCCGTCAGACCCGTCCTTCTCAGCACCAGAGACGACTCAGATCCAGGGGAGCACCCGGTCACAAGCCTCGGACCCGACCACCACCTACGCAACAGCCAGGAACTGTAGCGACGGCCATCTTCCCCGCCCGTCGATCCCCTGCAATCACCACCATGGACAAAAGAGATTGAAGCTCATCCAGGGTAGGAGGGACGAAGAGCGGGTCAGACGACCCTTGGCCACACCGGCGCAAGGAGCCTTCTCGACGGAGAGGAAGAGCAACGGTCGAATAGGAGGCAAAGTAGCGGATTAGGGTTGCTACAGAGAAAAGAAATTGGGGATCTGGTTTAGAGATAGAGAGAGAATTTTATGGTTTTCAAAATGATGAGGAACTTATCACATTGGTCTAAAAGTCTGAATTGTGTATTACTATTTAATACATAGAACAATTAATGCCAATCTAATACTCCCTCCTATTTTTATTACTAGTACAGAGCCCGTGCGATGCACGATGCACAATTTAAGGTCATTTATCCATTCTTATAATTATATAAATGAATAAAAAAATATACGGGATATATATATAGTACGTGACATGTAATAGGCCAAAATGTGAACACGCGTGATGCATGGAGTGCACAATTTTAAGGTCATTTATTAGTACAGAGCCCGTGCGATGCACAGGGTGCACAATTTTCTAGTATGTGTAATAAAAATACATACCGTATGCACGGGGCAGAAGCACTAAATAAGTTATTTCCACATAGCTTGCCCGTTAAGTAGCTCCTGAACACGGGTGCACAATTTGTAGTACGTACCATAAAATCAGAACAAATTTCCATACAATTAGATAATAAATAAAGCCTTTTTATTTTACTAAAGATTTTACGTACTTTGTTTTTTTTTTTAACTTATCGGATGTTACGAGATTTTTTTGTTAAACATATTTTATGGAATATAAAACAAATATAATTAGAGAATTGAACAAAATCAGAACAGATTTTCATATAATTAGATAATAAAAAAAAAATTAAATAAGGAAAAGAAGGAATTAGATAAGAAAAAAAAAGAATTAGATTAGGAATTTTGAATCTGACTTTTTCTTTATAGATAGACTTTACGTACAAATTATGACTTCACTGATTTTATGGGATTTATTTTGACAAACTCGATGTTAATATGGAATAAGTCAAATAAATAAAGTCTTTTTTATTTTAATAACGGTTTTACGTCTTTTTTTTTGACTTATCAGATGTTATGGGATTTTTTTTATTAAACTGATTTTATAGGATATAAGACAAATAAATAAAATAATTAAATAAAATTCTGGATAAAAATAGCAATGCATATGTTGCCTTTTCAATCTACTAAATTTGGTAAATAGGATACCTTATATAATAAATATAGATACAAATAAATAACATGCCAAAATTTTAAAGAATAATTAATGTATTTTAATTTATTATCTAGCCATCAGTAGTATCATTTAATGATGTGATCATTATCTCTTAAATTATAAATAAAATATTAATTTAAAAAAATATTTGTTTTTTTATATATTAAAATAAAAATTAAAAAATACTATCGACAAATATGAATTATAATATATATCAGTAAAATCATTGCAGAAGTTAAAAAATTATTTAAAGAATGAATCTTTTTGATCATATTTGAATAGAAAATGTATATATGCAAACAATTAATGCATATAGTAAAAAAATTCTAAATAAAGTATGCATTAAATGTGAGTTGACTTTTTTTGCTACTATTTTTGGTAAATAGTATGGCTTTTAATATAAGTATAGATTTGTAACTTTGGCTTAATGAATCATTGATTAAATAAAAGTCATTTTGATTATTTTGTTCATATTTTTTCATTTTTAATCTTCCATCATGCACAATGTGTCTTCATATCTTATTGACAAGAAAAAAAAAAAATTCTTAATGAATGTGTTGTTTAACAAAATGATAAATAATAAAAATAGGAACGAAGTATACAAAATCATGTAAATCGAATCAATACATGCAAGTCTCAAATTCCATTCCATCCAATAAAACAAAATATTAATAAGTAATTAATTAAATACTGATACAAAAAATTGGATCGCCGTAAAGCATCTTCAACCCGTGAGCCGCCAAATTCGAGCATTTCAAAGCTTGCGCCAAATCCAGCACGGGAGCTGCCCAATAACCCGACAAAGCTCTGTCCGGTCACCGATTGTCCACCCTCAAGCACCACCCATACATCGAAATCGCTCTGTGTAATGTTCGCTTCTTGAAGAGCAATCATCACACCATTAAAATTGGCGTTAAAACTCCACGAACTATGTAACGCCGCCTTAGTTTGCGGTTCCGCTCGGCCGCTTTTCTTTCAATTGTAGAAAATTGAAACTGGGATGAGAGAATCAGAATAAAATGAAGAGCAATTTTCTCATTTCACCATGCTCAACAAGTACATGCAGCGTGCATTTATATCTTACATGCACTACCTAAACGACGTCGCTTTTACAATGAGTAAGGATGGTAAACTAAACGACGTCGTACGAAGACCAAACAAAAACACGATTTATTTATTTACAAAACAGATTTTAGAATCTGTTATAACAGCCAAACTAGAATAAAAGGAAAAACAGCTTATGAACAATCCATATACTGAGGCCATTTTCTACACCCCCTCCTCAAGTTGGAGTGTGGTCGATCTCGCAAACACCCAACTTGAACAACAAACGTCGAAAGCCAGCTGATGGAAGCAACTTTGTGAAAAAATCTGCAAGCTGCTCAAATGAAGTCACATAAGTAGGATGTACAAAACCAGATTTGTACTTATCTCTCACAATATGACAATCAATTTCCAAGTGCTTTGTTCTTTGATGAAAGACCGGGTTGGCCGCAATGTGCATAGCTGCATTATTGTCACACCAAAGTGGAATAGGTAGAGGTGGAACTATATCAAAGTCCTGTGCAATAGAGTGAACCCACTGTAATTCACACACTGTGGTTCCCATGGATCTGTACTCAGCCTCAGCCGAAGACCAAGCCACTGTCACTTGCTTCTTACTCTTCCATGATATCAGACTGTTTCCCATAAACACACAGTAGCCAGTGATTGATCTGCGGGTATCTTTACATGTAGCCCAGTCTGCATCACAGAATGCACTCAAAGATGTGTCTGACTGGGAACTTAGGAAAAGACCAAGGGTAGTAGCGCCCTTCAAATATTTCAGAACTGAGATAGCAGCATCCCAGTGCTCACTAAAAGGATTATTAACAAATTGAATCAATTGTTGGACCGCATAACTGACATCTGGCCTTGTCATATTTAGATACAACAGTTTGCCTATCAACCTTCTGTACTGCTCAGGTTCTGCCAAGGGAGTTCCATCAAATCCAGTTAGTCTTAGCCCTTGTGGCAATGGAGTGGTTGTCTCCTTACACTCAGTCATCCCCATGTCCTGAAGAATATCTACAATGTATTTCCTTTGGCATAAGTGAATCCCCTGAGAGCTCCTAGATATTTCTACCCCAAGAAAGTACTTTGTTATTCCCAAATCCTTAATGGTGAAGAGTTTGTGAAGATAGTCCTTTAATGATTCTATCTGTTTGGTATCAGATCCCATAACAAGTACATGTCCACATAGACCAACATAGCAAGAAACTGACCCTGTTTGTGTTGTGTGTACAGACAATGGTCCTGTGGAGACTGCATCAGACCATGCTCCTTTAGCCTCTTTGAAAGTTCAGAATTCCATTCTCTAGATGCTTGCTTTAGTCCATAGAGGCTTCTGATCATCTTACATACTTGCCCCTCCTTTCCTTTGGTATAGCCTTGAGGAATCTTCATGTAAACCTCTTCTGAGAGAGTGCCATGGAGAAAGGCATTGTTCACATCAAGCTGCCAGATGTCCCATCCTTTGATTGCAGCTACAATTAAGAACATTTTCGCAGTGACAAGTTTAGCTACTGGTGAGAACACATCAAAGTAGTCCACACCAGCCACTTGTGAGAATCCCTTGGCAACCAACCTAGCCTTGTATCTGTCTATTGTGCCATCTGCCTTTCTTTTTATCTTATAGATCCATTTTGACCCTATTGCCTTCATTCCTGGTGGCAAATAGGATAGTTCCCAAGTTTATTCTCTTCAAGTGCCTTGAGTTCTAGCTGCATAGCTTTTATCCACTCCTCATCCTTTATAGCTTGCTCATGATATGTTGGTTCCTGTCCCTCTTGAATATTTGCAGCAAAAGCTTCAGCATATTCTGGATCAGAAGCACACACATAGTCATTCATCCAGCTTGGCTTCTTTCTGACTCTCCTTCCCTCTTGTATTACAGGTGGCTCATCAAGGTTTTGATTTGGGCTGCATTCCTCTTCATTTTCTGAGTTGTGTGTGTTTTCTATGAGTGGGAAGAGTGTTTCAGGTTTTGTCTGCTCCTTCTTGTATGGGAAGATCTCATCAACAAACACAACATCCCTTGATATAAACACCCTTTCATCCTCAACATTGAGCAATATGTAACCTTTGCACCCTCTTGCATACCCAAGAAAAACACTCTTGTATGATCTGGGATCTAATTTGCCTTTACTAGGATGAGTGTTCACAGCATGGACCAAACAACCAAAAGGCCTTAGCTTTGTGTAATCTGCTGCCTCATTGTATACTTTTTCAAATGGAGTTTCCCAGTTGAGCACCATACTAGGAAGTCTGTTAATTATATGTGCTGCAGTGAGCACTGAGTAAGGCCAATACTTCATGTCCACTTCAGATTAAAACATCAAACTTCTTGCAACTTCCAGTATATGTTTGTGCTTTCTTTCCACAACACCATTTTGTTGTGGTGTGTAAACGCAAGTCCTTTGATGAAGAATTCCTCTTTCAGTAAAAAACCTTTGACATTGAGCTCCTGTGAACTCTTGCCCATTGTCACTTCTCACCTGCTTTACCTTCTTATCGAATTGTGTCTCTACCATTGTGATGAAGTTCTTCAGTTGAGTTGCTTCCTCTCCCTTAGTGGTCATGAGAAAAATCCATACAACTCTACTGTAGTCATCCACAACTGTGAGGAAGTATGGTGTGTTAGTTACTGAAACTTCCCTACAAGGCCCCCAAATGTCTACATGTATCAGATCAAAGCAACTGTTTGTCTTGATGCTGCTAGAAGCAAAGGACAGTCTGTGTTGCTTTGCCTTGAAGCAGATCTCACATCTTTTTAGGATTCTTTCACTTTGTTCATTGCAGTGTTTCTTCAGGAATGGTAATTGCCTTAATGCTCCAAATGAAGCATGTCCAAGAGTTTCATGCCATTTTTCCATAGTGGTTGAGTAACTGTAGTCTACTGCATCTGCACATCCTCTTAAATTCAATATGTAAAGCTTATCCCTTATTTTTCCAGTGGCCAACACTTTTCCTGTTGTGATGCATTCTATGGTGCATCCTTCTGTGTTAAAAGCACATCTTGCCTGGGATTTCATGCACTGCTGAGTTACAGACATGAGGTTGTATTTGAAAGATGGTACATACAGGACCTCTTGCAGTAGAAGCCTTTCTGAAATTCTCACCCTTCCAATCTGTGTAATCAGTTTTGTGCTTCCATCTGGCATGTAAACTGCAATGGGTGTTCTGAGCTCATTGACACTTTCCATCAAATTCCTGTTGTTACACATATGTTTGCTTGCTCCAGTGTCTATGACCCAATCACCCTTTCTAACTTCATCAAACAAGGACAATGCATAGTGTCTGTGATAAGCATCACTGTTAGCAGCAAAATTCACATAGTATTCTTCTTCTTTGTATTGTCTCGCTTTATCACCCTCGCATGTCTGCTTACTTAACAGTTTGGCCACCTCTTGTGCCAATAATGTCATATCTGTCAAGGATGTTCCTTTCCCTGGTTGAGATTTCAATGTTTCATCTGTATGCACCATATTAGCAGTTCCCTTAGATTTTCTCTCTTTAAACCATTCTGGATATCCATGTACCTTAAAACAAGTGCTCTTGTCATGCCCTGTTTTTCCACAGTGTTCACAGGTTAACTTTGCTTTCTCCTCCTTTGTGAGCCTCTGCCCCTCTTTCCACGTTTTCTGGGTGAAACCTTGGGGTCTTATGTTAGGCTCCTTGTGAGGTGCATGATATCTCACTGCCATAGCCATAGAATTGTTTAGTTCTCCTGAGGTTGAATAGACAAACCTTTGTCTCTCTGCAGATAACACCATAGAATAGGCTTTGTTTATGTTTGGTAATGGATCCATTAGCAACATCTGATTCTTGACATGATCAAAACTCTCATTGAGTCCCATCAAAAATTGCATTAACTTTGTCTGCGTATTTTGCTCCATTATAGTCTGTCCTACCTCACATTTGCACATCAACTGAGGAACCAAACAGGCTAGTTCATCCCACATTCTTTTTAGCTTGTTGAAATAAAACATGACCGAATCATTTCCCTGCTTTAAGCTCGAGATATCTCTCTGTAATTGATAGATCAAGGACCATTGCTTTCCCCAAACCTCTGACAGATTTCATCCCAAAGTGTTTTCGCAGATTCAGCATAAATGAAAGCATCAACAATTTCCTTTGAGATCGAATTCAAAATCCATGAAATGACAGTCCAATCAGCTTTTCTCTATTTTTCATAATTCGGATCATCCGATTTAGGAATTTCCAGAGAACCATCAATGAAACCTAGCTTAGTCTTAGCTCCTAATGCGATCATCATCGAACGTTTCCAAGCCAGGAAATTTGTACCAGTAAGCTGGTGAGAAACGAGCTGCATACCTGGATTATCAGATCCACTGAGGAATAAATAATTGTCCTCGCGGATTTCTGAGCTTCCTACAGCTCGCGTATTCAGTAGTGGCCATGCTTCCGTAGATCGACCGCCCGCCATGGATAAACTTTCTCAGATCTTCGAAGGATCGTCACAAGCTCTCTGATACCATGTAGAAAATTGAAACTGGGATGAGAGAATTAGAATAAAATGAAGAGCAATTTTCTCATTTCACCATGCTCAACAAGTACATGCAGCGTGCATTTATATCTTACATGCACTACCTAAACGGCGTCGCTTTTACAATGAGTAAGGATGGTAAACTAAACGACGCCGTACGAAGACAAAACAAAAACACGATTTATTTATTTACAAAACAGAACAGCCAAACTAGAATAAAAGGAAAAACAGCTTATGAACAATCCATATACTGAGGCCATTTTCTTAGGGATGAAAACGGTCGGGAACGGTCGGAAAAACCCCAAAACCATTCCCTTTCCTGTATTTTTTTACCGGGAACGGGATCGGAAACGGTTGAGCCGGACGGGAAAACGAAATCGATATTACGGGATATCGGGAACGAAAGAGTTCGATCGGAAACCAGTCGATTACGGTCGGGAATCGAAAACACTATACGGTATAATACATGTAACAACTTTAAACATTAAGCACGAAAAGATAATTCCAGCTATGCATAAGCGAACATCAAGTTCTAACATACGACATTAGCAACATCCAACATGGCAACATGTAACATTCCAGCAGGCAGCAAGGCAGCAAGCTAGCCAATACAATAACAAGCAGCAAACTCCAAACATAAGTATTTACAAGCAGGCATCACTGCACAGTCTGCACCAGCAAGTGCAAGAGCCCAAGTCTCAACTCTCAAGTACATAAGTATTAATATTAATAAAAACATTAGACAGTCATTGAGTCACACACAAGTTTTGAAGTAAATAGTCCAACAGGGGCAAATTTCAAACATAAATAGACCAGCAGACCACAACTTAAATGCCATAGAAATCATGCTCATTTGCAGCTGACCATGACCCATGCACATCCATTTCTCCATCACTGTCCGCAACATCATCGTCCTACAATACAAGAGGAATCATCAGACCAACTGCAATATAAAAATTTGTGATCAACATAAGACAATGCTATTGACTACTCTCACTTATGGCCATCCTATCCTATCATGTTCACAAAAAGTAGACCAACAGGCAACAAGTTTGTAAATCAAATTTTGAGAAGCACAAAATTATGTTACCTCAACAGTCAACTTTTCTACAAGGGCCTCAATAACTTCAAGATCACAAACAATGGAACCAACCTTCTTTTCTGAAAATCAAACAATCAAACAAGACAAAATCAGCAAATATGATTAGGAGATATTGTACAGCAAACTCATGAAATGTTGTATTGTAACTAACCTCTTCTTCCTGCAGCAATCCAATCTTTCAAGCATATCAAAGCTTCTACAATTTCAGGTTCAAGGCGGCTACGGAAAGGATCAACTACACGTCCACCAGCACTAAAAGCTGATTCAGAAGCGACGGTAGAGACTTGTACAGCCAGCAAATCATGAGCTATTCTTGAAAGAACAAGATACTCATCAGTCTGGTTCTTCCACCATGCCAAGACATCAAACTGACCACTAAGCCGGAGAGGTGGATCTGCCATATACTTATCCAACTCATTCATTTCAGCACCATTCGGCCCACTAGACTCATACAGGTAGCTCTCTAGTTCGTCATCTTCATTATCCACTAAAAGGTCCGCTGTATCAATCTCCATATCACTAGGTGCATTTGATTTGCCTTTATGCCTCGAAGACATGGGTGCATCATGAACATAGAACTGGTACAGTTTCTTGATGACATCAACAAGTTCATCAACATGAACATGAGATGCATTTCCATGGAATTTTCTCATGTAGAACTCTATAAGCCTTTTCTTATACCTAGGATCTAGGAAACAAGCAACAACAAGTGTGGTGGATGACTTCTTCCAATATTTTTCAAACTTCCTACTCATAGAAGTAGCCATTGTACAAATAGTGTTATCTTGACTAACGGACCATTCATCTAGCAAAATCTTTATCTCACAAAACCCTCTACAGAACTGATTTGCAGTGGGGTATAGAGTACCAGAAAAGAGTTCAGTGAGATCAAAGAATTTCTTCAAGCATTGGAAAAGTTTGAATGCCATAGCCCATTCACTAGGAGATGGAGTAATGTTTTCATACCTACGGTGATCTGATGATTTCAACCTCATGAATGCATTCTTATAGTACAAGGCATCTCGGAGCATCAAATATGTTGAATTCCATCTTGTTGATACATCAAGTGACAGGCCCTTGTTTGTATCCAGTCCACACTCAGTTGCACGCTTCATGAGTTCTTCCCATTGCAAGGGAGATCCTTTAACAGCAAGAACAAGTTTTCTAATATTCTCAATTGTGGGTGTGATTACACTCAAACCATCCCTAGCAACTAGGTTTAGTATGTGACAAGCACACCTCACATGAAAGAATAGGCCATCACATACCAAAGCTGAAGCACTAGAATTAGCCCTCAGATCAGATATGATGTCTTTGACTGCAACTTCATTTGCTGATGCATTGTCCAAGGTTAGGGCAAACAATTTCTTGTCAATATTCCACTTAATCATGAGTTCAGTAAATGTCTCTGACAACTTGGCACCAGTATGACGGCCCTCTACATGCACAAAGTTCACAATCCTTTTTTGAATACACCAATTTTCATCTATCCAATGAACAGTGACACACATGTATGATTTGTTCTGATTTGAAGTCCACATGTCCATGGTGGCACTGAGCCGACAAGGGACAGATTTGAAATAAGCATACAACTTCTCCTTTTCCTCTAAGAACATGTTCATAATTTCTTTCCTAATGGTAACTCTAGATTTGATTGGAAAGCTAGGGCGTAGTGATTTGATGAAATCAACAAAATACTCGTGCTCAGATATATTGAATGGATACTCATGCATGACTATTGCCAAGTAAAACTTTCTCAAGCTGGCCTCTTCATCATACCTGTATGTTACAACAGCTTTGATTTCTTGTGCACCGTCTTTTTCCACCTTTAATTGCTGCTGGCCCTTCTGTACACTGTGTGCTACCCTTAGATGTGTCCAGAAACCTGTTGTCCCATAATTTCCCTCACATCTGGCCTTGTGCTTGCACTTTGGATAATTGCAATAAGCCCACTTCTGAATATAAACCTTCCCATTATCCTCAATGACAAGCTTCTTTTTGGTAAAGTACTTCCACACACCAGATGTGCACCTCTTTTGTCTCTTTCCATCTGGTTCAACTTCATCTCCACTTGGCGCCTCATCACCTTCAACAACGATGGCATTTGCAGTATTTGCTCCTTTTTGTCCACCAGGATGGTTAGCACCAACAACATCAACATTGTGGCCACTAGAACCAGAAGGTCCAGAACCTACAGCAGCAACTCCACTCACACCTCCACTTGGCAAAGAAGATGCATCGGTTGTGGTTGCTGTTGCTGGGCTAGATGAAGGAGTTGCACTAGACAAACACAAACCAAGACCTTGACTTTGACCAGAGCTTCCATTTGTTGAGCTTGACCTCTTAGATCCTACCAAGAGAAAAATAAAAAATATACATAAGTGAAGTACTACTGTGAAGTAACAAGAGCATAGTGAAGTACTAGATCAGTAAAATTAACAAGAGCATGATGGCTCATTAGTCAATAGTGACGGAGAGCAGATCTGGTCTATGTGATGTACTGAATTGCATCAGTTAAACCAATCGAATCAAATTAACAACCAATGTGTTCTCACAAGAGAATTAAATCTACTCCAATTGATGATTTTTTTTTTTTTTTGGCATTGAACGACAGATAACATTAACCTCCGAATCTGAAAAAAACACAGTACAGAGTTTTAATACAGCCCAGTCTACTGACCACAATTCACAAAAGCCTACAGATTACAAACAAGAAGGAAAATTTACATGCCAATCATGGCTAATCCCCAAATTAATAGCTTTCAAAGCTAAAGCCTTACAACTAGTTAAATAAGATGAGCTACCAAACACAAAAGAGCAGTAACAGCATAAATCAATTAAAGAAAAGATGTCTTCAGCAATAGCTTCCAATTGATGAATATGTGTACAGTATACTGGATTACTAACGTGAATCCGTGATTGATATACCTGTTGTTGGGTTTGGAGGAAGAATGGCGACGCTGCTCACCACGATCGGCTGTGGCGGCTTCAGTTGGAGCCGGCGCTTGGATGCAGACGAGGCAGCAACAGAAGCGGAAGCACGTCCAGGTCCATCTCCACCTGCAGTTGGCGGCTGCTGCTCCATCTCGTCTCGCTGTCGCAGGCGGCGACCGGCAAGCTTGGGACGGGCGGAGTTCACGAGGTTTGGGGGTTGGGGAGTTAGGATTTAAGAACGGAGTATATTTTAATTTCACTTGTTTATTCCTCTTTATCACTTTATGTTTAATTGTTTATCGTATTTTCAATAATTTTATATTGGGCTGAATGGGTCGCTGGGTTAGATAATGAGGTTTGGGCCGATACAAGCTATATTTTTTACTTAGTTTGAGAGTCTAAGGAGTCAGGAATCAGCATTTACTTATACTCAAGAGTCAAGAAGATTAAGCTTTGGCCACTGTAATATATTTATATACTAATATACGGGAATACGGAATACCGCGGGAATTTTCCCGCCCAAATACGGGATCCGCGAATACGGTCGGGAAATACCCCTTTCCGTTCCCATTCCCGTTCCTGTTCCCATTTCCCTATTCCCGTTCCCGTTCCCTATTTTTTCCTGCCAAAACGGAATACGATCGGTATATTCGGGATACGGTATCGGTCGGTACGGGATTTTCCCGTTCCCGCTTTCATCCCTACATTTTCTACATCAATTTTTGGCTGCTCGCCGGCCGTTCGTCGCCGGCCATGGACCGCAGCCTGAAGCGTTTTCAGTTCCCCTTCCTCCTCCGTCCGCTTTAAATGTACTTCCCCTTTCTCTGTTCACTTTTCCGCAACTTTTTTGTTTGATTTCTGGCCGTTGGGCGTTTGCCGCCGCGCGCGTCCGCAGCCGAGGCGAAGGTTGTAACCCTAAATCAATGTGCGAAATAGTTCCGACCCATGTCAAATTTCGTAAGTGTCTCTGTATTGCATACATGAATTTCCTGGCCCGTGTGACCTTGACGATGAAATGCAAATTGGGTTTTGAAATTTTCCGTGACTATTTCTGTGTGGTACTCGCATTCTCATGTTGGGCTAATTTTTTGGACCTAACTTTAATCCATGGCAAATCTGCAAAAATGCTGCCTTTTTTGTGTCCAGTATCACGACTAAGGATGGCATTTTTTTTGGTCTGTTATATTAGTTTCTGGACAATAAAGAAAATTTGTGAAGGCTTGTTCATCAATTAACACAATGATGTCGTAGGTAATACATAGATTGGTATGTTAAGGTCTGTTTTAGCAGCCTGTCCTTAAGTCGAGTTCTTCATATGGGTTGAGTAACTTTGACTCTTTTAATAAAGGGCTGTATCAGGGGAAGTAGTTGGCTGAAGCATACCTGTGAGAGTGCTGAGTTTGAGGATTGAAGGTGGGATGTTATGAACTGTTTAATGAAGTTACTTATTTTATGAATCAAGCACGCTGCATTAACTAGGTAACTTTTTCTAATTATACTATGTTGTTGGGAACTTCTATTGGACCAATTTGTTAACTTGGCTGAAATTTAGTATATAAGTTAAGGATTACTATATTTACAATCTGAAATAACCGACTGAAATTGTCTAGCGTTAATTGACAATATATTGCTTTTGGATGAAAAGAATGATTCTCGTCTTTTGCTAATTTTTTTTAGCATTCACAATCACTCCTTAGGATTGGTTCTTGATGCATATACTATCCGATTGTGTGATGTTTAGGTGCAGCAATCTACTGTTTCAGTTAGTTAGGGGATCAGCTAAATGTCTAGATTGTTTATGGTGAGAGTTTCGTGTGCCATACCGTTTTCATGTATTTCCTCAAAAGGCTAAGATTATACCTTGCACATTGTTTTTATAGGATACCATGTTTGGAGCTCTGTCATTCTTGTTCGCTTTGGTTTCTTTAATACTTTCTTTCTCAAATGGCTATGAAATTGATGAAGATATTTTCAATGTCATTGATTATGGAGCCACAAGTGATGGTTATACAGATAATTCAAAGGTAATTGAAAGATATTATTCAGTATCTTTTGTATATACTTGTATTTCTTTATTTAATTCTAGATGTTTTGAATGTCAATTCATTTGTCGATGAAATAATTTTTTTGCATATCTCTAGGCATTTCTAGAAGCATGGGATGCTGCATGCAGCTCCTTAATTGATTCCCCACGAGTGTACGTTCCACCAGACGGGACATTTTTATTAAACCCCGTCACTTTTCAGGGCCCATGCAATGCACTCAGAATCAGTTTCGTGGTACATAATAATGTCAATTGTTAAAACAAAAATGTGTACTTATTTGGATTCTTTTGCTGATTTTGATTTTGTTATTACAATTTAGATTTCGGGGGTGCTTGTTGCCCCAGATTCACCTAGCTTGTGGGATGGGATGGATGCAAGTCAATGGTTATGATTTACAGATATCAATGGACTCAGTCTGGATGGGTTCGGGAACATCGACGGGCAGGGCCAATCCTGGTGGGACCAGTCATGTAAATACCATCCTGAGTTGGTACATATTTCTATAGCTGGTTCTCCACATATTTTAACATATATGCATTATAATGAAAGTTAGCCTTTGTATATATAACTAATGAGGTATAAAGGTAAATAATGGGTGTGTGAAATTGCGGACTTCCTAACGGTTTCTCTCTTTTTTTATTCTAGAGACATTGCACCAAAGTGGCTCCGACTGTAAGTACTAATATATTCTTACACTCTGCCTTTTGCTTTGGTTCGAGCTTTTTGTTCTAGGACAACAGAAAATATGAGATTAATATTAAGTACTGTATGGTGTGTAATCTTGATAATCAGGCGTTGAAGTTTCTGGGATGCAAAGATAGCAGTGTTAGCAATTTAAACTTCATAAATAGTGCTCAGACGCACATACTCGTGAGGGGCTGCAAAACCTTCGCCATTCACAATGTGCTAATACAGTCGCCGGGGAATAGCCCAAACACTGATGGCATACATATCCAATCATCTCAACAAGTCATCATCTCCAATTCAACAATGAGCTGCGGTAAGTACTTTCTTCAGTTAATTGTATTGTTCAAGTTTTTTGGTTTTTTATTCAATCTGTAGAATCTCCAGTGTATTGGCCAGTAATCGAACATCTAACTTGTCAGCTTCTCCATGTGCTTAGGAGATGATTATATTTCCATTGGTGACCACATTTCTGATATTGAAATCAGCAGAGTTGAATGCGGACCTGGCCACGGTATAAGGTAGTTAACTTATTCCCTACTTCTGCTTCTATTGTTTTTTTCATTTGGCGGGCATAATGCATTCCTAGGTGATTGATTTGTTCGTGCAACACAAAAGCAAAAAAAAAAAGAGAGAAAAAAACAAAGAATTGGAAGCTTAGGAAAAGACTTAAAACTATCGATGTTCTTTCGAATATTATAGTTTCCTGACATTTTTTAATTTATTCTTAAAAAATGATAAAGCATTGGAAGCCTAGGAAAACGTGGAAATTACGTACAAGTGGAGAAGATTCACGTGGCTGATGCCTTCCTCAATGGAACCTCGAATGGAGCTCGAATCAAAACATGGCAGGTACCTCAGTATGATGCTTTATTGATGTTATTCTGATCAAATGTTTTTAATAAATAACTTTAATCCATTCATAACAAGTAAAATTTGATTTTTTTATTTTTTTATTTTTTTATATGCTTGATATGGGAAAGGTCGGAAGAGGATATGTTCGAGACATAATTTTCAAAAACCTTAGATTCAACCACGTCAAGAATCCCCTAATCATCGATCAGAACTACTGCAAAATCAGGGGCGCATGCAAGGAGCGAGTAAGATGTTAATCGCGCATTTATGTATAAATTATCGCGCAACCAAGAAACCAAGTTTTGAAATATATTCGAAGGGTAATGCCTTGATTCCTTTTGTTAACGATCTTTCATTTAGGAAACTGGAGTTCAAATAAGCAATGTGATATACAAAGACATAGTTGGGACATCCTCAACTGATATTGCTATTAACCTCAACTGCAGTAAGTCTGTAGCATGCTTTGTAATATCAATGGAGTCCGTATATTTATCGTCAGCAAAATTCGGGAAGAAGGTCACTGCATATTGTAGTAATGCTTATGGTGAAGAGACTGATGTGGTTCCTGGTCCTTGTCTTATTACTGAATAACAGAATATATATATAAAATCATACAAATCTTGTGCTTTGTTTGTTTACCTAACGATACATTAAAATTCACATCGATTGTGCTCGGAAACAAACTTGACCATATTGTTTTTTGTCGAAATAATTTCAATTCGTTTAGTTTGTTGCATTATTGCTGGAAATTGGTCTAGAAATGAGATTTTTTTTTATTTTAATTTTTTTTTTTACTGGAATCACTCAAAGTCTCCATCCCACTGAAAAATGTCAAATGTCTTTTGATTAGGGGCGTGTATTCAATTTCAACTTTTAGAGACTTTTTAAAACTTTCAGAATTCTTCTGGTGTATTCAATTAAAATTTCTAGAGACTTTTGAAAAGTTTATATGTATTTTGAGACTTTTAAAGACTTTTTATAAATTTTTAAAAGTCTCAAGTTTTCTGAGTGTCTCTATAAGTCACACTATACTCAATAATTGGAAGACTTTATAAACTTTTTAAATTGTGAGACTTTAGAGACTTTTCTAACAAAATTATAAAGAAAAAGTCTCAATAGAAATCTCATCAATAATAGTGATATTATGCTGGATTTATGTGACTCTCTTCACGTTCTCTTTCTTTTTTCTTTTTAACACGACTTTGTATCTCATCACTTTCATTCTCTATTATTTTACTCGTCTATTGATACCTTGTATAATTTTTATTTTCATTACGCATATTTAACGTGATCTATATTTTATATATTTTTTATTATGGTTATTTTATGTATGTATACCTTTATTATTTCATTTTGCTATCTTATGAATTTGACTTTTCAAAGGTTAAATGCTTTCATAGTTTGCACTTAGAAATAATTTTTTTGTTCGTTCTTTTTATTTGTCAATGTTTATTTTTAAATATTAAAAAAAAAATATTTTATTTCTAATAGTCTATTTGTTGATATTTAATTATTTTGAATATTATTGATAACTTTATAAAATAGAATAACTGTTTTTTGACAATGTTTGTATCTTCCATAGTTCGACTCTTTGAAGCTCGGATTGATTTGCTCGTTTAATAAGTCTAAAGTTCTAAACAATTTGTTCGTAAATAACTCATTTCGTATAACAATGAGTTGATTCATAAATTTTTAGAGATTTAATATATGTAAACTATTTTTTTTTTCATTTATTCTTGTTGATATTAGTCATTGTGTTACGTTTATTAATGTTTCAATCAAATATAATATTATAATTATAAGTATATAAAAGTCTCAATAAGTTTTAAAAAGTTCATTATGAAAGTCTTAAAAAGTCATTAGTGAGAATTCTCTAAAAGTCTCAAAAGTCCACTAAAGTAGGAGTGAGCATGGTGTTTCGGTACAAAACCGCACCGAACTGCAAAAAACCAAAAATCGAAATTTTTTATTTACCCAAACCGAGCCGCATCGAAACATGTAGAAAAACTAGACCGAAACCGCATTGAAATTTTCGGTTCAGTGCGGTGCGGTTTCGGTTAACCGCAAAGTTTTAATAAAAAACACCCAAAATAAAATGAAACTACATCATCATCATCTAATGTGCAACATTACCAAACCAAAAGACAAAATTTGAACTGAAAGTGAAAAACTAAGGCAATAAATTATATTTTAATGTAATGTTATTAATTTTTAATTGTTATTATTTATTACTTTACTTATTTATTGTTAATGTTAGTCATCCAAACCAAAGGTCCAAATGAGCATGTATATGTACAATACAAACATGTTAACATATTTCATATTTGTAAAAAATATATACATATATATATATATATATATATATATATATATATATTTGGTGCAGTTCGGTTAAAACTGCATCATTCGATCAAAAAAACCGAACCACACCGAAATAAGTGCAGTTTTTCAAAATGTTAACCACACCGAAAACCGAACAAAAAACCGAACCGAACCTCACCAAATACATCGGTTCTGTTCGGTTTTTCAGTTTCGCCTCGGTTTTGCTCACCCCTACACCAAAGTCATGAAAGTTTTATAAAGTCCACAAAAGTCACCAAATTTAAAAAGTTTTAAAAAGTCTTTAAGAATCTCAATCGAATATTGTTTGTTTATACATTTATCCAATTTATGTTCAATTTATACATAAAATTTAACCCAATTTTAACCCAATTCTGCTATCTTTAATATTACTAATATAATTAAACAATATCAAACAATTATTCTTATACATCACATTAATTTTAATTCAATAGTCATCCACTCACTTCATTTTAACTAACCATCACTTCACATCATTTTTATACTTTTATATCAAATAAACTTTAATAATTTTATTTCAAATATTATTTTAATATAACCTCAAATTTCACCAACAAATAACTATAACAACTTTTTTTTTTCAAAATTAACTTTAGTTAATTAAAAAAACTCATTTTGAGTGAACATATTTGTATATAGAACATGATTTAATCCACTCACATCATTTTAACAAACCATCACTTCACATCATTTTTATACTTTTACATCAAATAAACTTTAATAATTTTATTTAAAATATTATTTTAATATAACCTCAAATTTTCACCAACAACTAACTATAACAACTTTTTTTTTCAAAATTAACTCTAGTTAATTAAAAAAAACTCATTTTGAGTGAACATATTAACATGATTGAATACAAAAATCAACCAAAGTTGATTTTTTTTTTGTTAATCAGAGTTAATTTAGAAAATGTAGATGATTAGTTGTTAGAGAGATTTGAGCTTATATTAAAATAATATTTAAAATAAAATAATTAAAATTGGTAAGACGTAAAAACATGATAAAGATAATGTGATGATTAATTAAAATTATGTGACGTGAGTAATAGTTGATAAAAATTGGTGTAATGTGTAATAAAGATTGAGTAGTATAATTTTACTATATTAATAATACTGAAAATAGTATAGTTGAATTAAATTTAAGTTAAATTAATTTTGGAGTGAAATTTTTTACATCGAATCACCCATGATAATCTTTTTGAACGAGACAATATGTGAAGCCTCTCTTGTGAGAATCTCTTTGAACGATATGGGAATGGCACTCTCGTGATTTCCAACAGTAATCGCTGACATTAATGGTATTTCTTCGCCTCAAACGGATCAACGCGTGCCCGTCCGCCATTAACAAACCTTTCACTTTCTTCTTCATCCTCCTTCCTCCGGCTATTCAATTGAGATTGAAATTGTCCTCTACTCTCTCAACACACTGATCCGGTAACTAAACCCTAGTGCCTTCTCAGACATTTCAAGATTCCAAGAAAAATGGGGGATGTAGCGGATAAGTTGGCCTACTTTCAAGCCATCACCGGTATCGACGACGCAGATTTGTGCACAGAAATCCTCTCCGCCCACAATTGGGACCTCGAGCTGGCTATCTCATCGATCACGTCCACTGGCGCCAACGGAACCTCCTCTTCTTCACCCTCGTCAGCTACCGCCACCGCCACCGCCACCGCCACCGCCACCGCCACCGCTACCGCTGCCCCTTCTCGGACGAATCAGGAGCCGGAAGACGTTGGCCTTGTCTTGGCCCCTAACGGCATCAACAATCAGCCCCCGGGTCTCGCTTGGAAAATCATCACCCTCCCCTTCTCCATCGTCTCCGCTAGCCTAGGGTTGATTTCCGGCGCAATTGGGTTGGGCGTGTGGGCCGCGAGCGGCGTCCTGTCATATTCTCTGGGCATGGTTGGACTGAATGGCTCTTCACGGGTCGGGACGAGCCATCTGGTGCAGGTGTCCCAGTCGGCCTCCGAGGCAATGGATTTTGTGTCGGGTTTCGAGAGGGATTATGGAAGGGTGAGGCCTAATTTCGTGGCCGAGGGTTTCATGGACGCATTGCAGAGGTCCCGGCACGAGTACAAGCTGCTTTTTGTGTACTTGCACTCGCCCGAGCATCCGGATACCCCCCTCTTTTGCCAGGGGACTCTTTGCAATGAGATGCTGACAGCGTTCTTGAATGAGAATTTCGTGGCGTGGGGCGGGAGTGTGAAGGCTAGTGAAGGGTTCAAGATGAGTAATAGTCTGAAAGCTTCCAGGTTCCCATTCTGCGCTGTTGTTATGGCAGCAACCAACCAGAGGATCGCATTGCTGCAGCAGGTGAAATGCTAAAGTATATTTGTTTTTTTTCTTGTTATGCAGCGCTCGTTCTCATTTTAAGTAGTTGTTTAGGGCACTACTTTTGTTATCTTTAATTTTTAAGGAGGATCAATAGTGCTCCCACTTTCTCTCATCGGTGACTCAAACCCATGACCTATCGGTCATAGGTGAAGTGTCTTACCACTAAGCTGCGCCTCGTTGTCTTTTTAGGGCACTACTTCGAGTACAAGTTCTATGGTTTAAGATTTTTAGCTATTAAGATTTCCATATTGGAAAAAAGGTCGGGAAATTATCTTTTCCGATGCCAGAGTTGGCGAAAACACATGTTTTTATTGAACAAATGCAAATTGAGCGGTAAATTTGTGTGTTTTTTGCCTTGTCTTATGCCACTCATGCATAATTTAGACCTTGTGGTTTTCCGCAACATGGTTTGGAAAAGGTTCCAGGTTCGTTTTATGGGTGTGGGGATGTAAGACTGTTATATGGCTACTGCTCCCTCATACGATATACCGTCTTTCTTAGAAAGAATTTATCTCACTTTGGTATCCTATTGGAAGAAAGATACGGTTGGATTGAGGGGATATTTTCCAGTGAGTCTTTCTGAATCCTCTGATATGGACGGGCACTGCTCACTTTTTCTCATTATTCCTAGTTCAGTAGGCAAACTTACATGTTTGTTTGGACAGACTTCCTTCAGGTTTCTATTATGTTGTTAAGGTTAAGGGTTCTGACTGTAAGCTTATTGTCCTGATTGTGCTACTAAAGTCCAGACCGATTGTGATTGTATTGCGACATTATACGTGAAATTTACTTATAGTTTTATAGTTTGGTATCGTGTTGTCTGTCAATTGCATTCTGTCCTCTGTTGATATTTGTACTTTTTCATGTCTGTATTCTTGTGTACTTTGATAATTTTTCACGAGGGAAACTATTCTTGAGCTTTTTATACTTTTTGCATTAATTTTTTCAAGATATGGAGAAACTGTGAATTAATTTTTTTATGAAGCTGTGTCTAATTAAATTATTAATGACGTACTGGTGTTCACTGTTGTTTTTATTTTGTTGTTTTGTTATATAGTGTTTAATTTCAGGCTATGAGCTTAATATTTTTTATTTATCTTTTATGCATTTGTGTAGCCATGGATGTGTTCGCAGCTGATATAGATAAAATTTTCATTCGTCTTGCCGAAAGATTACGTGCTGTCGTTTTTTGTATTGGTTTAATTGAACTGTGCATCTAGGAAAATGTTAGCTAAACATCAGTCCAGTAATTTGATTTTTTTCACTAGTTAGTGAAAGTCCATAACTCGATGCCAATCAGCTTTGTCGATATCTTTCTGATTTATGTTGGAGCTACTGAATAAAAAGGCTTAAAGGAAAGAGGACAAATATGAAGGACCTCTCAGACTTTTTAAATTCAGCTGCATCCTCACGTCCTGATTTTTTTCTTTCTCTTTTGATACTGTAGGAGCGTTTCTTCTACATTTTGATGTAATACTGTGATGGTTTTCTTTCAGGTCGAGGGACCAAAATCTCCTGAAGAGTTGTTAACAGTATTGCAGAGAGTGCTCGAGGAAAGTGCTCCTGTTCTTGTTTCAGCAAGGGTTGAAGCTGAAGAGAGAAGGAACAATATGCGCCTGAGGGAGGAGCAGGATGCTGCCTATCGAGCAGCACTCGAGGCTGATCAAGTATGCAACTCATATTAATTAGATTAATTTGTTTTTTTCATTTACCTTATTGTTGCTTATCCTGTCGTATATAGGCTAGGGAGCGGCAGAGGAAGGAAGAGATGGAAAGATTGGAGCGTGAAGCTGCTGAAGCTGAGAGGAAAAGGAAAGAAGAGGAAGAGGCTCGCGAACGTGCTGCTAGAGAGGCTGCTGAGAGAGAAGCTGCTTTGGCTAAGATGCGTGAGGAGAAAGCTCAGTCACTTGGTGCCGAGCCTGAGAAAGGGCCTGATGTTACTCAAGTAAGTGCAAACTTCCTAATTAAATTAATTTTTTTGGGTGTTAGTGATATTGAATCCCAAGGTTATTTTGCCTTTAAATTATGTGTTACCTCGATAGTTAGATAAGGATGAACTGGAGGTTCTTTACGTGTAAATAGTCTTCATTGTGAAAGCAGATGAGATTCTCGGTACATGCATTCTGTTTGATTCCAGTATTTCAGCAAGGGGGAAAATAGAAAGATTGTGGAAGAATCATCTTCCACTTGTTGGGCTTTTCAGTTTTATTTTTACAAAAAAAAAATTGTTGTTACACATAGAGTTCTCTGAGTGTGCATATTTGGTTTTGGTAGGAAGCTAAAATCGGACTAAATTCAACGAGAAACTTATATGCATGAACTTGAGAATTCGTTTTTTGATGTATTAAAGCAATTTGTTAATAATAGTGTCTAGTTAAAGATTTGAGAAATTCGTTATCTTGATGATTCGTCCTTGTAATATATGGATTTTGAGTTAAGAAAATCAATTGAAGTTTATGCTTAAGTGATGCATAAAATGGTTGTTGTTTGAGATAACACCTTAGGAACTATATGGAACTATTGGAATATTGCGCTCATAACAATATCATTTCATCATCTAACTAATATATATATTTAATAGATGCCAGCTATTGGCGGATATGACCGACTGTCTCTGAAGAGATTAGTTTGAATAAGAATGCTTTGTCTTGCGACGTTTTTTAGAAAAAACTCCCACTGAGAGTGAAAACAAGTAGTGGATCAAACCTTCCTCTAATCCAGATTAGAAGTCTTTTAAAATTCTAAGCTCTATATGTATTCTGTAGTCCTTTAAAATCCACACATGTTCACATCTAGAATTTGAAATAAAGAATATGTTCCGTGCATTTTATATAGCTATTGATTTTCGGTCTTTTCAGGTATTGGTTCGCTTCCCGTCTGGACTGCGCAAAGAGAGAAGGTTTCATTGCACTGCAAAAATACAATCCTTGTATGACTATGTGGACTCATTAGGTTGCTTGGATGTGAATAACTACAGCCTCGTTTCCAATTTTCCCCGCACTCTGTATGGTCAAGACAAGCTTTCTTTGTCCCTCGAGGAAGCTGGATTACATCCTCAGGCCAGCCTTTTTGTGGAGTTGAACTAGCTGCTGAAACTTTGTTGTAGGGAAAATTTCTTATATTCACTTTTACCGCATTGAAAGTGTTGGTATCTTTTACATCCTCAGGCCCTTGTTTCTTGGATTTTGCAAGGCTGATGCTAATCTGCAGGTCAGCGTGGGTTAGGAAGGGTTGTGTTGAGTTTTTACTGTTTCATTATAAAGGTCTGCATTTAAGATGGTTGATGCTTGGATTTAGGTACTAATGCTTGATGTTTGCATAATAATATTGTTATTTATTTAATGTGTATGTGTTACATGATTGTGGTGACTAGATTCAAAAATTAAAATTGGTGGTATAAATGGACTGAAGGATTTAAGTTAAAATTTAACTCATTTAAAATGAAAATAAAATTATTTTTTTTATTTAAATTATTGTTCATTTCTCACTTTCTCAATTGAAAACAAAAATTATTATTATATATTTTTTAAGAAACTATTTATTTGCTTATATTTCTAGTCATGGACACGGTTTGGAACCCATGTGGTTAATGGTTTTTGAACAAGATCGGACTGTTGACGAGAAGTGGAACCGTGTTTGGTCCTGGGCTGGTCCGGGAACCGGTATGACGGTTTGGTGCCGGAAAACAATAAATATTAAAAGTTTAACTCTTTTTTTTCTCCCAAGGTTGGGTTCGGAACTAGAAACAACGGGTCAGGATCATTCAACCAACAAATTTTTAAAATCGACAATTACATCTTGTGACAATTGGAGATCTAAAGGCGCAGATTAAACTGAATCGTTTGAATCGTAGGTTCTGCCCTGAACAGACGGTTCACCAAGTATTTTATTGTTTTCCTATAAATACCCTACCTCACCTCTTATTATTACACCAAATTACTATTTTCTTCTTCTATAATCTTCTCAATATTCTCATTCTCTAGCTCTCCAGTCTCATTTCTCTCTCTCATTTTTTTTTTTTTTCCATTTTATACTTGTTAGTAGCTTAACCCTTTTCAAGTTACAAAAATGTTGAATTCCCATGGTGGACGACAACCGAAGCAAAAAGGTATAGTATCTACAAGTGATCATCCAGGTCGACTTCAACGGTGCATACGGCGTCCCAGACGTCCTTGATTGATTATCTAACGAGGAGGCCAACACTTATTTCAACCTATAGAAGAGATCTCCGACGGCTTCTAGTTCCCTAATGTCGCTACTCTGTCTACTCAAGGTCAACTGGAGGCCAAGGCTTCCAATCGACATTTGATAGATGATAAATTCACATGGCACTTTAAGAAGGAGTCCGATAAGAGCAAAGGTGGAATGCAATTATATATATTTGCAATCATTGTTTGTTGAACAGCCAGAAGAAGTACACGCTTTCATGATTAGTAATGGGCACAAAACCATGCAACGACACATATAGACCTATCATCCGACTGAAATGGACATTGACTCGAGCCAAACTCAATTCCCGAGAAGTGGAATTGCATGGGACAGAATCTACTGATACAAGTTCTTTTTCTTTATTTCAACGTTCTGATGCAATTCATAGACGTCAGATGGCTGAACGTTTTTCTGCTTCATTTATTTGTTTTGGTTTTGGTAATTCTGATTTATATGAAAATTTTGCTCAAACGGCATTTAACCTAGCTGCGAAGTCACGATATTCGAAAATAGTGGGTGAGAAAAAAATAATTTTGACACAAACATTTGAAAAATTAGATATAGAAGTTTCTATTTATTGAGATATTTAGTGCGATCATTGACAAGATAATTATTATATGACAATTACTCAATGTTCTAAAAATCGACCTAGGCGGCCGCCTAGGCGCTAGGCGATGCCCGGGCGCTTCCAATTTGCACATATCGACAGAAAAAATCGGGCAGGCGCCTAGGCGGCCTTGGCGGGCTCGGCGGCGTCTAGGCAGACCTAGGCAGGCTCGACGACAATTTTTCAGTTTTTTTTTTTTTATTTTTTTAATTTTTTTAAATATTAATAACATTATTTTGTTCTAATGTTTTCTTTAAAATATATTAAATTGATATTGGACTTAGGTGTGTCGAGTTATTAAAAGTTGAGATAAATTTATATTGTAGGTAGTTAAAATAAAAAAAAAAAAATAAGGTATTTAATATTGATTTCTAGGCCCCGACTAGGCGCTAGGCGCTGGTCCAACGCCTAGTGGACGCCTAGCGACTGTTATAACACTGCAATTACTTGTCATTTGATAGATGGTAATTTTGCATTAGAAAAACGTTTAGCTTACATGGGATTTAATAACTCATAATGCTCATAATATCGCTCCTTCGCGTGTTGAATACTTACAAAATTGGTCAAAATAATTTCATTTCTTTTGATAATGCTAGTGTCAAAATTTGCTTCTTCGCCTGAGCTTGTGCAAATTTGTCATCCTCTTTGTGGTGGTAAGTATTTTCATATACGATATATGTTTCATATCCTTAATATGTGTGTTTTAATGCTTTAAAAGAGTAGGTCGCGTCCATTAGGAAAATCTTATGCACTTTCACTGTTGTCCTCAAGAAATGAAAAATGGGGAAGACATTGTAGAAGTTCTGGTGTTACACCCAAAAAAGTTCAACTGGACGATTCTACCTGGTGAAACTCAATGTACAAATTGTTAAAAAGAAAACGTTTGAATTTCTCGCTCATTCAGATGATTTTTTTTTTTTAAAAAATATGAGTGTCGTGACTGCAATATCACTCATGATTTGAATAGTTGGATCAAGTTTAGTACTCTTATAAACTCTTTGGAAACATCTAAAAATGCTACTGACTTTCTTTTTTGTGTTTACTATCTTTTTTTTTTTTTTTTTTTATCGGTGTGTTTACTATCCTTTTGTTCAACTTGCATGTTCGATGTGTATCCATAATGTGGGAATTTAAATTTTATTTGTTAGTGATCCTGAACCCTGTAAATGATATGTTGCGAAAATGATTAAAATATTATTTTTATATCCCCTACACTTTTTTAATCGTGAATTTATTAAATTTGTCTATACGTGAAATTAACGTTTAACTCCATATTTATTATAAACTTAAGTATCTACTTCCACTTCCCGATGATGTTATTCTCGTAGTTAAACGTCCTAATCCACGACTGCTCATCGAGCTAGCCAATTTATTTGTTCTATAACTTGTTTAAGGAAACAACAATCGGTCTTGGGGAACTCCAACGTCATCTTCTTCTTCCAAAAGATAGAGTATTACCCAAGATTGGGCTTCATCATTCAATTAAATTGGGCTTCATCATTCAATTCCTATAAAAATGCTGGGATTGCAATAAATAAGGGGACTAGATGTATGAACTCGTTTACTTCTTGACTGTGGATCCCAAATTTATGGAGGCCAGACTACCTACAACACCACTCTCATTCAATGTGTTGGATTGATGGTCAAAAAAAAAAAAAAAATATCACGTATCATGGTCCATACTTGATCCCCAAAAATAGGCCTCAACTTTCGCGGTTGAACAAGCATTTAGAGAGGAAGGGTACTATAATCTGGATACATGACGATCGAGGTTAACGCCACAAAACGTAAAGGTATATTATGAGATTGGAAAAAGACTGAAAGAAGGGCACAAACAGTTATGATAACTGAAGAAGATGGTGAAGAGCTGGATGATTTTAGTACTAGCACCACTACTGGAACTAGTGGAACCGAAAATGGCGATGACTAGAAAGTTAAACGCAACATGTCATATTCTTTCATCAAGGTAAGATAATCAAACTATGAGGCCTTTGATTATTATTATTATTTTTTTTTCTTCGAACATGATCAATAGTGGTTCTCTACTTACCCTTTGTATGACTCGAACTCCAGACCTATTGGTCCCAAGTGAATACTACTAACTGAGTTATCCCTTCTCGTCTCTCCGAGGACTCTGGTTTCTAAAGTAAGAGATACGTATACAACTTAATCAACATATTATGAGTTAATCATTTTTAACAGTTTTAGCTTATAATATTTCAATTTTGCCCAAATCTATTTCTTTTATTCCCCCGGACCCACCAAGCCCGTTTTGACCCGAGGCTGCCCATTCACTGAACCGGTCCAGTGGTAATCCTAAGCAGGTTCCAATTCAATAAAAAAATAAACCATGAACTCGAAATCGAAACCGACCTAAACCGACCTTTGGCCATGTGTGTGTATTTCACACAGTGTTTTAAAACGCGCATCGCGCACTGCGTCGCGGTTTTGTCCTTATATTGCGTAGCGTAAATAGCGTAGCGCATTGCGTAAGCTATTCGAGCAATTCACTTTTAATGCCAAAAATAATAATATATAATCATATAAGCGAGAAAATAATTAAAATGGTCTTAAACCATAAATTAACTTGAGCATTGAATATAAAAAATGACATTCAAATATTAATTCTTCAAACAACCAAACCAAAGTCTTAATGTTTAAAGTAAAGACTCAAAATCTTAAAATGATCGGTGTTATCTAATTGAATTTAGCTATTATCGTCAATTCTATCAAAGTTATGGATAATTTCACTACAAAAAAATAATTGGTACAATTTCACCAAATTTTTGCATCTCCTCATCATTTGGAGAAATAATGAAGTGTTCATCCCATTTCACTTTCGAGATTAAGAAACATAAAGATCACATTATTCTAATAGTCCAAAAGGTCAATTATAACTATATTGATATCAATTTTTCAAATTTTTTTTTCAAGATAAATACGAAACATGATCTAATCACTCAAATTCGCCATATGGAGAACTTACTCAATTTTGTGCCCTACATTTTTTTTAGTATTTTATTATTTTATTTTTTTATTTTTTGCCTATAAATAAGGATTGCTCAAATAGCGTGAGAAATAGCGCAAATAGCGCAAATAATAGCGTAAATTGCGTAAATAGCGCAAAATATAGCATAAATTGCGTGCGCTTTTCTGGAACTGCGCAAAATTATATACGCTATGTCGCGTTTTTTTGGTGAAAATGCGCTATAGCGCGCTACGTAGCGCGCGAAATTGCGCTATTTAAAACACTGATTTCACAATACCAATTTTATCAATTGATATATATATATTTTTTTTTAATTTTGTACAACACCAAATAATCATTATATTTTTATAAAGCATATCTATTAATCTAAATTTATCTAATTTTTTCTCAAAATAAATTACTACTGCTTTTCATGTCGATTTTTCGAAGAATATAATTTTTTTTCGAGAAAATCTTAAAGCCAAATATTATGGGCAGTGCGCACAGTCGGGATTTCGTTAGTACAGAGAGACATAAATTTGTTGATGAACCATCTATGTAACTTAGTTAGCAGGGACAATTCTCAACTTTGGCAGTATACATATATGTATTATGTATGAAGATTAAGTTAAATATATCTTAAATTCATAATGATCTTTCAAAACTTCAAAAGTTAAACCATGTCTGAGGCATCATCTTCTCCTTCAGACCACTGCGACCCGGCTCTAAACTTGCAAACCGGGCACGTTCCTTGCTGTCGAAGCCAAGGATCTATGCAAGTCACATGAAACTGAAGAAATACATGTCGTGAGAGAGGATGAGATAGTGCAGCTACAAGTGGAACATGATTTGACAATGAACACATATAAAGCAATCAAAAAACATGCGGACATAATTACAAGATCACTACTAGTTTATTAACCGAACTGTGAAATTAAGATAATGAGTGATACTGTGAAAGTTAGATATATGTGAGCGGATGATTACAAGTTTATAAGGAAAAGTGTAGTAATGATTTGAGTGTACTGAATAAAACTGAAGTGGGAAAGAGTGAAATGAGTGAATAATGTGCTTTAATGAGATGAAGTGAAAATAATTTATATTCAATCCTCGGATCACTCGATCTCAAGGATTGTAGTATTTGTTACAACCAAAAACGCGAGATTTTTAAGAAGGTACTGAAAGTGAAACCTGATGCAAGCATGGCAGGCTACGAATGAGTTCTCCAGCATTAACTTGCTCCAAGCAAACACTACAAGTCAATTCGTCATCAGAAGATTTCAATCCGGCTTGTGCATTTGTAAGGTCTTGCTTCTTCTGCAATAAAAAAAATGTTCATCAATTATTATAACTAAATATATCAAAATAAAAAGTAAATTGACCCCATTTAGATGGCTAGGGAAGCTCTAGTCCTTTCTATTGAATAAAAACATCAAGGACATGGAATTTGGAAAAAAGTGCGGCTACGATCAGTCACCAGTATGGCTTTACCTTTTTCAGTATCCCTATTCAATTTATTTCAATTATGAGTTTAGTAGGGTCAATGATTTCAAAATGAGGGAGGGAAAACGAGAAGTATAGCCTTTCTCTCATCCAACAAAACCAAAAATGATATATACCTATACGGGCACACAAGAGTCTTAAATTTTACCATTGCCACTATTTTCAGGAAAATGAGTACACGCCACAAGGGAATGTACGAGGACACGTCACGCTATAAAATTGAAGGTCCATCAGAGGATTATGGGCGTTAGCATAAAACCTACAACATCCTCTTTTATCAGTTATATAGCAATTCCAACTACAGAAAACCATACAAATATTTAAGTGGATAGCATATCCCACCAGCAAAGGTCAGAAAATTTGTCATCTGGAGTACTATACTAATAGTGCTAGCCCATTACCATATAGTGTTAAGAAAATACACATCCCATTTCAATACTCAAAAAGTCAGGCTAAACATTAAGAGAACATAATTTAATATGAATTAGAAAACAGAAATCGACATTACTGAGAGAAATTTGATCCAGATTTAACATTATAAAGAAAGACAATAGTACCTCAGCTGATAATGAAGAAGAAGACTGCTGCACTGATGAGCTGCCATCCGAGAGACAAAACAAGATCATTTTAATATAAGTAACTTTAGAAAAAGGGATAAACTCTTTTGTCAAACCAAAATGCAGCTAAAACTCACAAATGTGATCTATTTTTCAATCTCACAACACGTACAGTAATTGGCAAGCATTTTTTCTTCCTTGTGAGAATCAAAATTGTAACATCCATTTCAATTAGGTTAACTCATGATCTCATAAAAACGTTTCCCTTTTCTACGTAAACATAACAATGTTGTAATGTCAACAGAAAACTTTAATTGGATGAACACTGGAAATGCTTCTGCCAAAAAGAAAAATGAAAAAGGGGAAATGAATTAGTCTTGCTAAGAACTGGCACTAGTGCTTTTGAAAATCTCCAACCAGCTCTAACCTTTGAGGGCCAGAAGCCTTATACTTGTGAACAGGAAGAGCATTGATCTCTTCGTCGGTCATCGAGGCTGTAGGAACATTGTCAGCATCTAGTGCACGTAATGTTTCATAATCTGAACATGACAACAAAATACACAACGTGACAAAACATCTCAAATAAATTTTCACCCTTTCTGAGTTAGAATATCACTCAATAAACACAAATCTATAATAAATAGATTATAAAAGAGGCATCATGAGGAATTATTAGAATAACGATGTGTACACACACCTAAGTCATCAAATTCCCTGTCAAGAAGCGCAAGCTGGAGCCTTAGACCTTGCAATCTTCCTCTGGTTGCAAGTGCAATAGATGGTGGCATGTGAAGTCGCAGTTCAGTGTGGCCAAGAAGGCCACTGGCTGCAACCGCATGAGCTTGTGCCTGCGCTTGAAGTTGCTGGCAAGTTGCATACATCCTCAAAGTTGTCGCCATAAAGAACACACCAAGCACCAACCACAGCTTCACATTGTAGAGGGTAAGAAGAAAAGGAAACAATTATTAGATCACACGCTACCAGATAACATTGAATGGATGATAAAAAAAAAAATCAATTTATTTGAGACCAAAAAATAAAAAAAAAATAAAAATAAAAAAAAAAACTTACCAGGAAATTAGGAGACAATTGGTGTGAGTTTAAAATCATAAACAGCAAAAGCACTGTTACATCAAGTGACCCAATTACATAAAGCAATTAACAGGCCGACCGCAAGAGCAAAATGATACAAAATGCCTGAAAAATATTGATACCTGTTACAAGAAAAGCAAGGGAGTTTGTATTGACTGGTCGGGCTGCATGTACGCGCTGAAGAGCAACAATTCCATAAATTTCATATGTCAGGGTTTGTTAATTTCCATAAGAAGGAACATCATCGTTGCTCTTGTAAAGAGAATTAGGAATATTTACGAAAACTATCCCCAAGACTGAGCCTAACTGAAAAAACTATAAAAAAAAAAAGAAAAAAAAAGGCTCCAACTATTTGTTTAAATTTACAATTAACTTCTTGAAATGTAACAAACAGTCCTTGAGATCTGTATTCATTTACAAGTATTCCTATTGTTGATGGTGCGATTTGTAAAAGAGAAACAAACCTCCAGAGCATCTTTAACTTTTAAGGATAGACTTTTGTATTTATTCTTTTTCTTTTTTGATATCTGATCAAAGAACCAGGGGCAGTTTTTGTACTCAATCCTAGAAATTAACAAAGGACTGGAAGTTCACCACTGTACGCCGTTCAGGTGCAAGTCCTGGAAACCCAGCTTCTATATCTCCTCTTGTGCCTCGGAAAACAAAACTCATGATACCAAAAACTGCAAGCAATACTAAGTGAACAAACTTTCTTGGACAATATGCACTCAACACCAACCTTGTCGGACCAAAATAACTAAAAAATTCCAGTAAACACCAATACTGAGAAAAGGAAAGTTGAAATTATCAGTTAACCTCCATTTTATGTTAATCCTACTTTTCCTAAGAGAACATTATAATATATGCTCCATACTTACAGACCAGTCTCTTAAGTCTTGACTAGTACCAATACAACAACAACATACCCAGTATATTCCCAACTGGTTGGGGTCTGGGGGGTCAGTTGTACGCAAACCTTACCCTTGTAATTATACAAGGAGGTTGTTTCCGTAGCGACCTAAGGTGCATTGCGTCGTTTTATATATTATTTTTTTTTCCTAGAAACTTCGCTAATAGAAAAAGCACTAGAATTTAATTGAGTCATTTTGATCTAGTCCATTATTAGCACTATGCGAGGAGAATTGTCAACAATGTCTTCCAGCTCCATTTGCAATGGACAAGACTAGTACCAATCACATATAAAATTGTTCATCTCTAAATTCCATCAACTAAACTATACGATCCCGAACTAAAGACTAAGAAGTATATGAAGCTCGTATGTAACTAAGTCCCAACCCCAAGAAAGGGGCACTTAATTCAACCATCCTAATTTTGGGAATCAATTTTTTGATAGAGATTACAAATTCTGAGTTTATGTTTATACTATCCATCTAGCATAAGGTATATAGCCTGAAGACAACTACATTATAATCGACTTCAATTAATTTATACTTCAAGATCTAATGTGATCACGACATAAATGAACCATTGATTTCAGTCATGTGTGAAGATCCTTCATATCCACTATTATTTGCAGCTGAAAAGGGCCAAATTTGTGTGCACCGACTAATCGAACGCAATATTCTGGCAACAGAAACAATAGCTCGAACGAATCACTTATATTAGCTAATAATTTCAGAGTTGCATTACCAAATCTTTCTTTTAATGTTTGTAAAAACAGAAACATTTCAACTACCCCCAACTTGACCCAAATTATAAGAAAAGAGATTGAATGAAAAAATCTCATGCACCCCAAAATAGCTAACCCTAAAAATCAAACAAGAAAATCGGGACTTTTGTCACAGTAAATCAATCAATGCGCAAGAAATAGATTTCAAGTATTCCACATCAAAGTTAAAATTTGCTAATACATATCATTTCTATCCAAAATTCAGCGCAACGGTTCCGAATGCGAATAATCTATGAAAAAAAAAATTGTTAAGGAAAAATGGGTAATGAGATACCTGCGTTTGAGAATGAAGAAGGTAATGAGTTGACTCGGACGCGTTAGGGCTTTTCGTTATTATGTGTGTACGGATCGACGAAAGGCCCTAACGCTAAGTGAATTGTTTTTCTCAGTTTACTGCTATTTTAGTACAGCTCCATCCATAAACGACGACTTTGAGTTTGAGCTCCCGTCCTCTTTTATTAATAAACAATCTTGTTTATTTTTTAAATAATCTAAAAAAATTTAAAGTATTATTTTATTTTTAAATGCCCACTATTGTTTATTATTATTATTATTATTATTATTATTATTATTATTATTATTATTATTATTATCAACATTACCCATTAAGTAATTTATTGACTGTTGAAGGAAATTAAGGTCATCCCCAACTGAAAACTCATTTTGTAGTAACTGTCACATTTTGCAGTAATTCATCTCCAACCGAAAAATTCATTCTCAAATTCAAAATTTTTCAATACTACTCACATATTTAACAATTTTACAAATTAGACCCATTTTTATTTATATTCAGTTGAAAAAATATATAATAAACTAATTATAGATTAAAAATACATACATAATAAATATGTTTATTGGAATAAATATTTGTTGAATAAGCAAATATTATATACATCTTTTAATTTCAACTTATAAAAATATTTTGAAAGGGATCATATTGTTTGAATTTGATA
The DNA here is from genome assembly GCA_902706635.1 of Striga hermonthica. Classification (NCBI taxonomy): domain Eukaryota; kingdom Viridiplantae; phylum Streptophyta; class Magnoliopsida; order Lamiales; family Orobanchaceae; genus Striga; species Striga hermonthica. Next base: position 968,198 of record CACSLK010003813.1, read on the forward strand.
ACATTTCTAACAAGTGGGTTAATTATTTCAATTTCGTAAGAATATTATAGATATATTTTTATAAATATTTTAACTTCTTAATTTATATGCGCAATATATATATATATATATATATATATATATATATATATATCGTGGCTTTTTATATTTTTTATTGACATAAGCAAAATAAAAGGATTGAATATTTGTCTTTAACACAAACATGTTTGGTAATTTTTATATTATATTCTATTGTCATAAGTAATATATAAAATGAATATTTACCTTAACACAATTACTTCTAATAAATTTAATATGCTAAAAAAAAAAAAAAAAAACTTGTACACAAGTTGAATTGGTAACAAAATTATAGTCATTTACAGAATTTATTTTATTTGTATAAATACAATTGTTGATTAGTAACTACTAACCATATTTTAGTTTTTTGTATTGACAATTCCAATTTTCAAATAAAAAAGATTGAATTGTAATTTTAAAATTTGAAACGCATTTTTCGGGTTTGAGCAAAAATTTGGGTATCGGTTAAAGAAGGTGTAATACTTGATTTTGGATTATTGTTGCTCTAACAAGGGTACACGGCTAATGAATCATTATTAAAAGAAAAAATTACCTCCTATACGCGGGGACCATAAAGCTATAGTAAAATTATTTTGGAAAATTAATTTTAAAAATAATTTGGAAGTTTATTATAGTAAAATGTGCATTGCTCATGAGCAATATATTTCCATATTTGATGGATTATTATTTAAACCAATATACAAGGTGAGGATATAGTGGAAAATTATGTCAAATTAACACCATTGTGTTAAATTAATTGAATTTTACGACATCTAATCAAAACGCATGGGCGCAATTTTTAGGGATGACAAATCATGATACATCATCGAATTTTTCGTTTCATTCACCTGATTATAATTAGAATCACAAAATCAACTAAAAAAATTTCTATTCCACACACACACAAAACACACACACACACAAAAACTAGGGTTTCCAGAAATTTATCATCTTTCATCTTCCCCTACTGATCTCTTTTCCCTTCATTTACTTAACTGTCTTCTACGCTTGATTCGTTTATGCCATTGATTTAACCGACAATTCAATCTTTTTGCTACAATTAGCTTCAATCCTAATAAGCAGTTAGTGAAGTACTTTCTCAATGCCGATTCTTCCTCGAATAAGGATTCCTGTCTGGGGCACTCTTATTTTATGTGCATGGACACCCCCACCCAACAGAAAGAGAAAAAAGATGGGAAAAATCAAGGGGAAGAATTATATATCACTCAGGTAACAGCTAAGAATACTGAAGATGACCAGAATGTGTTCTAATTAGAAACACATCAGCAAATGTTGAGACTACAAAAAGGGTGAGCAGCTTATGGAAACATTAGAAACAAAATAACCCACACTGGCAAAAGCTGAAAAAAGATTATTCTGTAACCGAAAATTGTGAATCAACAGTTTAAGTACAAAAAAATTCGGAATATAATACAAACAGGACAGGGAAATGAATGCAAAAGTAACTAGCTATCAAGTAGAAAAGGAGAAAAAATACTTCGACTTTCCATCTGAAATAAGTATAGATTTCACCCTGCAGGGCTTTTCTCACCGTTGGATCAAAAGACATCCACAAAGATGTATGTGTGTGTGTACCATGTTCCAACGGTGAGAAACCCAGTGTGTGCACAGGATCAAATAACCCTAAAATAAAATTGATATAAATTAGGACACGCCACTGCAATCTAGTACATTAAGGTCGAAATTTAACAAATGAATAGCTCCAGGATCCAAAGTGCAACACAACATAGATTCCAAAAGCGCAATAAAAGTAAAAGTAATAGCCAATGGAGTGGAATTCCAACCTTTACACGAGACAAACAATAAAGATGGTCTTCGATGTTTCAGCGAAATGAAAAGCGACAACAATGTAAACAGGCCAAGCAGATATTCAAACAGCTATAGTAAATCCTACAGAATAGACAGCTCGTGCAAAATATCCAAAAATTTACCACTCAGGACATCAACAAGATCGGAGCACAATCCAAGCCACAGATATGTCAAACAAAATGCATAACCTCACCTGAATTGATGCCGGACACATGTCCATAAAATAGATATCTTACTCATTACGCTTTGAGGTAGAAACTAGAATCCAAATTACAAAATCACAGACATAACATAGTATATCAAAGGGCACTTACTACACATTGCACAATGCGACAGACAGGTACGAAACAAAAAGGGACTCTTGAATCCAAAGATGCGAGTTTACACACTAAGCTTGGTGTACCTACCAACCCCAGTCCCAGAAGCCAGTCAGAGCATTACAACAATATATGCGGCTCCATCTCCTTGCCCACTCTCCCCAGCTATATCCTCCATCTACATCATAAACCAAATAAATTTGGAGTAATCATCACCATTATTTAGTAAAAAGACCAATCATAAATCATTCCATTTCCCAGCTTAACCATCAACTTTCTTTTAACCCCCATCAGCCATCACCGCATTGACAATGCCCATCTACACTTCTTTCCCATGAATAAGAATCACCATCCCCTATCATTATTCCCATTGTTAACTTCAAAAACCAATCCTCCACGTCTTCTAGAGGTGAGCCCACCAAAGAGGGAAGACAAGGAGCCTCTCCTCCTGCTCGTTCTCGAATTCGAGCTTGAGGTTGAAACCGATGACCCACCACCTCCCCTACCGAAGCACGCAAACAGGTTATGCAACACCCTCCTCAGCCCGCCACTCTCCCTCGACACATCACCCCTTGAGCCCCATGAAATTCTTCTTGGGGCACCATTGTTCGGGAAACCACCATCAACCTCCGTATAAACCACAGGAAGCTCCCTCTCCCCACCCCTCCTCCCACCTGAAAATCTCCCTACCGCAAAACCACCACCCGGCAGCCTCCATATCGTCAGCCCAACCGTCTCATCATCATTCTCGACCTCGTTCGATCCTCCCCTGCTAGCCTCGAGAGGACCCCGACTGGCATTGACAGCATCGATGTCGGTAGGCAGTTCGTGTCTGCACACAGGGCACGAATTCGTGAGGGCAAGCCAGGGGAGGATACAGTCCGGATGGTAGAGATGCTTGCAGGGCATCTCGCGTGCCTCAGTGCCCAACTCGAAAGGATCCTTGCAGACAGCGCAGTGAGATTCAACGGATATGTGCCCGTCGTTTATTTGGACGGTGGGCATGGACTCAATTGAGGCCTTGGACGCAGGCGGGTTGCTATCTACTCTCCCAATTCCGTTGGCCTCGATCTGAGACAACTGATCCAGCAACCTGTCAAAACCCGACCCTAAAAGAAACTCCGACATGGTGGCGGGCAAGGGGCGCAGGCCCGATCCAGATCCGTCGTCATAATACAATTCAAATCTTCCCCCGTGCGTGGCCCCACCTCCACCGCCGCCGCCGCCATCGTTATGACCGCGGAGAACAATAACCGGATTGAACGGCGACCGATCTCCTCCGTTCCTGCGGCTCCTCCTCAGCCTGGGACTGGCAACCGCGACGGAACCGGATCCAGATCCGGAACCGGGACCCGATTCGGGGGTCCGAGGCATGTACATGTCGGCGGCGGGGAAGCGGCGGCGGCTGGAGTCGGAAAGGGAAGAAGAACTGTTGGGATCCTCGATCTCCTCAACGAAGCCGCTGTTGCAATCTGGGCAATTGATGCAGTCCTTGTTGAAAATCCGCACGAATCGGTTGCATCTGTAGCACCAGTAGGTTGAAGAAGAAGACATGGAAAGCCAAAAAACAATATTTATTTTTTTCAGGTGTCGCTGGTTTCAGATCTGTAGAGGAATTTGAAAATTTAGAGATGGATCTTTTGACTAAACTCGGCAATGGACATTGAAGAGAGAGAGAGAGAGAGAGAGAGAGAGAGAGAGAGAGATTGGTGGTGTTGGGGTACACACAGAAATGGGTGAGAGGGATGATTGAGGGTAACAAATAAGGGGTAGTGTTTGTTAATTATGTTGGAAGAGAGGGGTAGATTCGGAATATTTGCGTTATGAAAACCGTGGCGTTTGATTAATCAAAATGCCGGACGGAACACGTGTTGAGTCAATGATGAATTATAAATGCGTAATGAAAAACTAGTATAAGGCTCGTGTATTACACGAGTGCTTGCTAATTTTTTTTTCTTAAAATCTAAAATTAATGAGAAAAAATAGTTGAAAATTTAAATACTTTTTATAAAAATAAATATATTATTATATATTTAGTATGACACTTTTTATTTCTGCAACTTACTTGTGTTATATTATAATAATTTTTTTAACTTATAACATATAACTCCATTAAGCATAAATATATCAATTGAGAAATAATTTTATTTTTCTAATGAATTGTAGTAAATATAATTATTTTTTATTATTATAAAGACAAATATAATTTATTTATATCATATATACAATATGGATGTCAAATCGAAGATCATCAAAAGATGATTAATTTGATATATTATATATGTAAAACTCATAAGAAATACAAAAGTTATCAACTTTTAAAATACATTTAAAATTCGATAGTTAATTATAGGAAGCAAATCAAAAATCAATGATATATTAGTCACTTAGTATCTTAGTATCTCACTGTGTAGAATTACAAAGAATTAAAGGGTTATATTAGTACAAGTGATATTAAAATACCTAAGTTAACTAAATAATATTTATAGAATTCCGAACTTAGATTATTAATTATTAATATATAAATATTATTTGTCCAAACCTAATTACGAAGCATGATTCTTTGCCAAGTAGGATTCCGAAGCACCAAAACCAGCCACATAGGCTCAGCGCATTCGGGAATTATATATAGGGAGGAATGTCCGAACCTAGAATATTAATTATTAATATATAAATATTATTTGTCCAAAACTAATGACGAAGAATGATTCTTTGCCAAGTAGGATTCCGAAACACCAAAACCAGCCACGTAGGCTCAGCGCATTTGGGAATTATATATAGGGAGGAATGTCCGAACTTAGAATATTAATTATTAATATATAAATATTATTTGTCCAAACCTAATTACGAAGCATGATTCTTTGCCAAGTAGGATTCCGAAGCACCAAAACCAGTCACGTAGGCTCAGCGCATTCGTGAATTATATATAGGGAGGATACTACTAGTAAGCAGACATATCAAAATTAATTTAGTTTTATTATGATTTTTTGACGAGTGAAATAAATATTAGAAATAATATTATAAAAATAAATATCGTGTTACTATTAAAATTAATTTTATAGATTAAATATTAAACAATATGAAATGATTTGCTCATTTTTTTGTTATGTCACGAAATTTAAAAAAAAATATATATATATTTAAAAAGAAAAAATACGATTCTGGAGATTTCACAAATATCCGTACCGAGAACTGAACCGAACCGTACTGTACTGTACCGAACCGAAGAACCGAAATAAGAACCGAATTATAACATTAAATGTGTTACTAATATATTTTATGTCAACTTTGATTCTATATAATATAGTAATAAATATTAACATTCACTTAAATTTCATTCTTAGTAATACTTGATCTACAATTGAATTTTTTCTATTATAAAATAATTATTTAAAATAATATGAAAGTTTAAAAAATATTTTTGTAAGAAAAAAAATATATTTTATTTGAATTTTAAATTTTCAATATTAGTTGCATAAATTTTAGTTATAACTAAAATTTAGAGTTACTTATAAAGTTAATTTCAAAATAAAATCTTTAATGTGATGAAGTAGTGATGAATGTTGGTTTTATTAAAGCATATAGAAATTAAATAACTAAAATTTAGAGTTACTTCCTGAATTGATTTCAAAATAAAATCTTCAATATGATGAATTATTGATGAATGTTGTTTTTTTAAAGCATATAAAAATTAAAATATAACTAGGTAGTCATTCAAAATAATTTTAAAAAAAAATAAAATACCTCCGAAGATTCGAACCGAACCATACCGAACCGAACCGTCCCAATTGTCTCGAATACCGAACCGAACCGACTGAAAAATAAAAATCTCCGAACCGAACCGAATTTTTAGTACAGTTCCGGAGATCGAATTTTGGGATCTCCAATATTTGGTACGGTTCTTGAGATTTATCAATCTCCGAACCGTACCGACCCACGCTCACCCATACTTTAAACAACATGGTGACTTCATATGTAAAATATTAAAATACTGTAAAGATATAATTTGGGATATTAATGTAAATAGACAATTTCAATTTTTGATATTCATAATTGAAATGTTCGTTTAATTTTAAACATATTAATCAAATTTCACGCAAAGATGATAAAAATCCAATTTCAACTTTCATTAATTTTTTTTTTTTATTAGTTCAGGTCTCATTATCTTCGGATCGGTAGCATTCTTAGGAGCTCGCGTACGGCTTAGATATTATTTAATGTGTTTTATAAAATTAAGTAATATCTGAATAACTTTGGTTAAATTGATAGTTAAAAAAACTATAGGATTAACAAAATAGATAATTTTATAAGTGCATGTAGTAATTTGCAATAATGTAAGGCAATTTATTATATTATAAGCTTATAAATAATGAAGTCCATGTATTAAATTTTCATGTACGTACACAACTCCAAATATTAATTAAAAAAAAATATAAGTATTAAAATAAAATTTATATTATTACTTACTCGATATACTGTGTTCATAAACTTGATATATTATCTTAAATAATTTAATAATGTTGAAATAATTAGAATGGTTTTGGCTTCAAAACAAGTTAATTCGCTTTCAAGTTTCAAACCTATAGAATTTGCGGGGCACCTATGTTAGTGCATAATGCATTGGTCTTTATTTCATAGCTAAAAAGTTGACTGAACATTCAAAGTGAATCAAATTCCACACTCATAACAAAAGTGCCTCAGGTCAGGTCTCCTCTTTTCCAACAAATTCATATGCTTTTCTGGTTCTTGTTTTGGTTCTTGTTTGTACTTTTCTCAGGTCTATAGTCAAAGTTCTAATAAATGTATGGTATAAAATATATAGTAGCTCGGTTGGATTTATCTCTTGTATAGGTCGGATCGATAACTGGGTTGTTCAACTTGTTGGGTTTTTGCTCTTTTGTCCCACATTGAAAGTGGGATGAGAGAGGAGGGGATTTTTCTCCTATATAAGAAGGTGCTACTTCTTATGTAAAATCATTCCACAGAGTTATTGTGTTAACAATTAATCTCTGGTTAAAAATCCCTTAGGGTGAGAGTTAAGGTTAACGGATAGAAAATTATGTGGGGTACTTTTGGGTATAAGTGAGTGTAGAAAAATTGTGTAATTTTTTACATAGTGGATTTTCTACGGCCTTGTTGCCCTGGTGGTTTTTTCCTCTTCGTTAACAGAGGGTTTTCCACGTTAAACTTTGTGTTCTCCAGTTTTATTATTTTCAGCGGATCTTGGACGGAGTTTTCGGTGTGTTAAGAATTCCCAACAAATGGTATCAAGAGCGAGGTTAGCCTAGTTGGTATTCTGAGTATGCTCTGTGGTTGCAGTTTTGTCTGATCTTCCACATCAGAAAAGATACTAAAGAGGTCTGTTTGTGCGGTGGAGCCAGTGACGGGTGGAGCTTGTGTGCAGAGGAGTTTTTTGGGCAGTGGGGAATAATTACTGTGTAAGTAGGTTCTGTCTAGGAGACTGGTTTTTTAAGTGGGACCGTTGTGACCCCACCAGCCTTTCCTGGGAGCTTACTTAGAAGGGTAATTCTTTAGGGGGCAGGTCGCTACCCTCCCTGAGAATTTATCTGATCAGTACTATTAAAGGTTGCTGCTCGGTTTTCTGCGAAGTTAGTGTTCACTGATTCACGAAGATGTCTGGAAATAAGATATCGAATCTGGCGAGATTTGATGTGGAGAAATTCGACGGAAAAATCAACTTTGGCTTGTGGCAAGTGCAAGTGAAAGACGTGCTGATTCAGTCGGGGTTACACAAGCTTTGAAGGGCTCGAAAATTCTCAAAGGCAGTGCTACCAGCAGCACTGAAGAAAAAGCTGGTGTGAGCAAATCTGGAATGAGCGATGAAGATTGGGAGGAACTGGATTTGAGAGCGGCGAGCGCGATACGACTGTGTCTGGCCAAGAATGTTCTTGCTAATGTTCATGGAATTTCGACGGCAAAAGCATTATGGGACAAGCTTGAGGAGTTGTATCAGGCTAAAGGCGTCTCAAATCGAGTGTATCTGAATGAGCAGTTTCACACACTGCGAATGACTGAAGGTCAAAGCATCTCAGACCACTTAAGCGTTCTCAATGGAATCGTCTCGGAGCTGAAATCCATTGGAGTGAAGATTGATGATGAGGATCAGGCGTTGAGACTCATCTGGTCTCTTCCAACTTCTTATGAACACATGAAGCCGATCTTGACTCATGGGAAGGAGAAAATTATATTTTCTGAAGTCACTGGTAAACTTCTTGCGGAAGAGAGAAGGCTAGACGGTGGACGAAACAATTCACCGGAAGGTCAAGTCATGCTCGTCGGTGACGGAAAGAAGAAGAACTCCAAGAAGAAGCAAGTTGTGATTTGCTGGACGTGTGGACAATCTGGGCACGTGAAAAGAAATTGTCCGAAAGGAGGAGCAGGTTCGGCAAAAAGCTCGAAGTCGGTAAGTGGAGATACCGAAGAAGCTAATTTTGTCTCTCTCTCTCCATGGATGAGTTTTGCTAAGAGAGAAAGGGGAGTCCTTATGGCATGTGCTAAGTGCATGAAAGAGGACTTGTTACAATTAGCGGGTCCACAGTTTACACACGGGCATTGGTTTGGCGGTGATGCATGGTGTGTGGTGGAAAAAGCGTGTCGAGGGCTGATGAACTTCTAGGAATGCCAAACGTGGAAGTTGCACCATAGATTTCAGCAAGGTTATTTCGACATGGGCCGAAGAAATGCTTGGATGCGAGTCCGAGTGGATATGTTTTCATGGTGGAGCATGATAGCGAAAGCTATGAAAAATTTCATCAAAGTGAATAGTGGCTGTCAGATGGGCCAAAATCGCAAGGTGGAGTTTGTTGGGTTTTTGCTCTTTTGTCCCACATCGAAAGTGGGATGAGAGAGGAGGGGATTTTTCCCCTATATAAGAAGGTGCTACTTCTTATGTAAAATCATCCCACAGAGTTATTGTGTTAACAATTAATCTCTGGTTAAAAATCCCTTAGGGTGAGAGTTAAGGTTAACGGATAGAAAATTATGTGGGGTACTTTTGGGTATAAGTGAGTGTAGAAAAATTGTGTAATTTTTTACATAGTGGATTTTCTATGGCCTTGTTGCCCTGGTGGTTTTTTCCTCTTCGTTAACAGAGGGTTTTCCACGTTAAACTTTGTGTTCTCCAGTTTTATTATTTTCAGCGGATCTTGGGCGGAGTTTTCGGTGTGTTAAGAATTCCCAACAGAACTTAGTAGCTTTGATATAACCATTAACCTCTTGATAGTTCGTTGTATTACCAAGGTAAGCGTATCTGGTGCACCTATGGGTCGATATGTAAGATTGGACTATGAACAGAAGAAGCAACACGGAGGCCCACGGGCAGTTAATATATGAAGATCTAATTAGGACGATGTATCTGGTGAGCCTACAGACAGTTAGCATGTGAAGACCTATGGATAGTTAGTGTGTGAAGACCTACGAACAATTTGTGTATGTGGACCTATTGATGATATACATGAAAATGGCCTATGAGGAGTAAATCAAGGACTTATGGAATGACAGACTTTATGTGTGACGTGGAGAGTTGTTATATAGAAGAATCTAGATTATGTTAGAAATAAGAATGAGTCCTGGGCAGACCAAGGGCATGGACCAAGATATTAATCGTCAGACAAATCTTGAGCAATAAGGCAAAAGTTTACCTTCTATATGTCTCATCATGTACTAAAGGTTAATAAATTACACTCTCTAATTTTACAATATACTTACACACTTTACCCTCTTTCATATTGTGATAACTGACTTGACCGTCCGAGGTTTACAGTCGAAAACATGACTCTCGACGTGTTTTGCATGATACTTCGGAGGTCAACTGGTTCAAGGTCATTGGAAGAGCGATCCGTGAAGGAATTCCACATCAATATATCCATATGTAAAACTTCCAGATTTGTTTTTCGAAATCTCTTTAAACTTACGTATGGTTTTGGTTGATCAGTGGCTATTAATAAGGTTTCACTAATTTTGTTTTCCTGTGTTGAACTCGAATTTACAGACCAAAAATATCTGGAAAAATCTCATTTATTTCTCAATAATCGTTCAAGCAGAAAATGAATAGTGAAGTGACCTAATAAAGGACGTACGGACCACATCTTCATGCAACCGTAACGACATCGTTTTGAGAAAGCATAAAACGCAGAAAACTAATAAAGTCGCTATACGACTTTAACTATTACAATAAAAGGAAAATAACCAACAGGAAAAAAACAAAATAAGGCCTGCATATAAACACGAAAATGCAGAGCCTCATGCACACACACACCATTCCAACAGCCCCCCCTCAAGTTGGGATGGGAGGAAAGGGAACCATGCCCAACTTGGACACAAGAAAGCGGAAGTGCGAGCCAGCGAGCACTTTGGTGAACAAATCTGCGAGTTGAAGCTTAGTAGAGACATACATAGGGAGAACAAAACCTGACTTAAACTTGTCTCTAACAAAGTGACAGTCGATTTCCAAGTGCTTAGTGCGTTCATGGAAAACCGGGTTCGCGGTTATGTGAAGGGCAGCATGATTGTCACAGAGAAGTGGAAAAGGATGCACCACATCCACATGAAACTCATGAAGGAGGTAGGATATCCACATCAACTCTGCCACAGTAGAACTAAGTGCCCTATACTCAGCTTCAGCTGAGGAACGAGAAACAGTGGATTGCTTCTTGCTTTTCCAAGAAATAAGGCATCCTCCCAGAAAAATGGCAAAGCCAGTAATGGATCTCCGAGTGTCCTTACAAGAAGCCCAGTCAGCATCACTATAAGCTACCAATTTTCTTTCATGCTGTGTTGAGAAGTGAAGACCAAGTGTGGTTGTGCCTTTCAGATACCTGAGAATATGAAGGGCAGCATCCCAGTGTGAGGAGTATGGATCATTGACAAACTGGCTCAATTGTTGTATGACATAGGTGACATCAGGTCTAGTCATCCCCAAATATAGCAATCTCCCTATGAGTCTCCTATATTGTTCTGGATTGGAAAGTGGAGCACCTTCCTTGTTTTGTAAATGCAGCCCATGAGGTAGTGGAGTGACTGCACTCTTACACTCCAACATATTCAAATCCCTGAGCATGTCCATGATATATTTCCTTTGTCCAAGAAAAGTACCTGATTGATCCCTCAGAATTTCAACCCCAAGAAAGAATTTGGCTTCCCCTAAGTCTTTGATGGTGAACTCATGATCCAAGAAATCCTTGAGCTGTGATATAAGAACCTTACTGGAACCAGTAACAAGGATATCATCTACATAGACTAAAATGGCCAAGAAATGATCAGCAGTGTTGAGAGTGAACAAACAGTGATCATAAGCTGACTGCACCAAGCCAAACTGTGACAACTTCTTGCATAATTCATTGTTCCACTCCCTTGAAGCTTGTTTGAGACCATACAAGCTTCTCACTAATTTGCAAACCTGACCCTCCTTGGCCTTAAGATAGCCCTGTGGTGGTGCCATAAAATCTTCTTCAGTGATGTAGCCATGCAAAAAGGCATTGTTGACATCAAGCTGGTGGAGAGGCCATCTATTCATGGTAGCTATTGCAATAAACACTCTGACTGTGACTAATTTTGCCACTGGTGAGAATATATCTGAATAATCAACTCCAGCTACTTGATTAAAACCTTTGGCAACAAGCCTTGCCTTGTACCTTTCCACAGTGCCATCACTTCTCCTCTTAATCTTGTAGACCCATTTGGAACCTATTGGTTTCTTTCCTTCTGGTAAATCTGTGATTTCCCAAGTACAGTTCTCTTCAAGTGCTTCAAGTTCTCTTTGCATGGCTTCTACCCAAGCTGGGTCCTTGCAAGCTTGTAAATAAGTTGTTGGCTCTTTTCCTGTGTTGACATTTGTCATGAAGGCAAGATATTGATGTGCAAGGTCTGTAGTGGGCAGGTGCACATGGTTGCAGTCATAGTCAGCATGCCATTTTGGAGGCTGTCTAGGTCTTGTACTCCTTCTCAAATCCAGTTGCTGTGAATCTTCATGAATTGATTCTGGTGAATAGTCCACTGACTCATTCTCTGAGTTGGCACCCAGGTCTTCCAATATTGGCAAGGGGACTGCATCACCCTCTTTCATGGTTTCTTTAGCATAAGGGAACTCTTCTTCAAGAAATATGACATCTCTAAAGATCAGTAGTACTTCAGATTCCAGATCATAAAGCTGAAATCCTTTCTTCCCACTTATATACCCAAGGAAAACACATTTTGTTCCTCTTTTGTCAAACTTCGATTTCCTAGGATCCACATTGGCTGAGTAGGCCAAACAACCAAAGGTTTTCAAGCCATGATAATCTGGTGGTCTGTTATATAATTTCTCAAAAGGTGTTTTCCATGCAAGAACTGCACTGGGCAGTCTATTGATTATGTAGGCAGCTGTTAAAATGGAGAATGGCCAGAAGGTTAAAGGAAGTTGACTCTGAAACATTAAAGCTCTTGCAATGTTCAACAAATGTCTGTGTTTTCTTTCAACCACTCCATTCTGCTGTGGGGTATAGGTGCAGCTTGTCTCATGTAGAATACCTCTCATGCTTAGGAAATTCTGCAAATCTTTACTAAGAAACTCTTGGCCATTATCAGTTCTGATCTTTTTCACCTTGGTGTCAAACTGTGTTTCTATCATCAACACAAATTTCTTAACCAACCCAACTGCCTGGGATTTATGATTCATAAGAAACACCCATGTACCTCTACTGAAATCATCCACCAATGTAAGGAAAAAAAGGTGTATTTGTTAAGCATGCTCCATGACAAGGACCCCAGATGTCCATATGTATCAAATCAAATGGCTTAGTAGTTTTTATCTCACTGAGTTGAAATGGCAGTCTATGTTGCTTAGATTTGAAGCACACATTACAGTTTTGCACCAAGGTTTCATCATTAGCACCACAATGTCCTTTCAGAAATGTAAAATGCTTCATAACAGAAATAGAAGGGTGACCTAACTTCTTATGCCAGCTTTCCACTGATAGATTGCAATGCACCCTCCTGTCCTCCTCATGTTGTTCCTTGAAAATATACAAGTTCCCTCTCAACTTCCCTTCACCAAGCAACTGATTATTCCTCTGGTCCTGCAGATAACATGTGGATGCAGTGAAGGTCCACCTCAGGTAATCATGAGCACATAACTGAGTTACTGAAATTAGATTGTATTTGAAGGATGGCACAAATAACACTTCTTCCAAGACCACTTTACTGCTCAAAACTACCATTCCTTTGCTTTCAACCTTTTTGAGAGTACCATCAGGTAAACAAATGTTAATGGGAGTGTGTAGGGCTTCCAGGTTTTGAATCTTATTTATGTCTGGGCATATGTGCCTACTGGCACCAGTGTCAATGATCCATTTTCCCTTCAATCCATCATTAACTGTTGACAAGGCATAATGAATATCATCCTTGGTTTCCTTACCTGCATAGTTGACAAACTGTGCATAGTCCATGTTGCCCTCAATATTTTCCTTTCCTTTGATATATTGTGTAAGCTCATTCAACTGCTGGATTATTGAACTGAGGTCTGGAGCTTCTGTTCCTTTGGCATTCAAAGCTTTCCTTTGATCTGGCACTTCAATGCTTGCTTCAACATTGTGAGCATAGGCTCTTCCCTGCTGTTGCTTAAGATCCTTATACCATTCTGGTATTCCATGAACCTTGAAACAGGTGGATATGCTATGACCATGCATTCCACATTTCTCACAGACAAGCTTTGCTTTCTCTTCCTTTGAGAGCCTAGGTGCTCCCCTTCCTCTCCCATTGCCCCATTGACCTCCACCTCTTCCTGCCATAAAATTCCCTTTCCCATATCCATCTGATCTTGCTACCAGAACTGCATTATCTAGCCTCTCACTGTATAAACTTTGAACAGACCTTTGCCTTTCTGCTGTGAGTGCCATAGAGTAAGCCCTATTTACAGTAGGTAGTGGATCCAGCAGCAGAATTTGATTTTTCAGATTATCAAAGCTATCATTGAGCCCCATAAGAAACTGTATCAACTTAGTTTCAGAATCATGCAAAGCATTCTGCTTCCCTTTCTCACAACTACACACTCTAATTGGTGCAACACAAGCATATTCATCCCACAACCTTTTTAGTTTGTTGAAATAATCCACAACAACATCATTTCCTTGGTTCAGGCTGGTGATCTCTCTCTGCAACTTATATTTCAGAGGACCATTGCTCTCTCCATACCTCTGACATATATCATCCCATAACTCCTTTGAAGATTCAACATACATAAAAGACTCAGCTATGTTTTTAGACAAGGAATTCAGAATCCATGAGAGTACAGTCCAATCCACCTTCTTCCACAGAATATACATATCATCATCCTCATTAGGTTTCTCAACTTCTCCATTAATGAAGCCGATTTTTGTCTTAGCACTAAGAGCAATAATCATCGATCTCTTCCATGGCAGAAAGTTGCTACCGGTTAAAGGATTGGTGACTAAGATCATACCAGGATTATCGGAGGCATGGAGAAATAAAGGATCTTGTTCCTGAAGCTTAGATCCGGAAGCAACATTGGTGTTTAGAAGTGGCTAGGCCTCATTCCTTCGATGCGCCATTGTTGAGCTAGCTCGAAGCTCGAAAACTCAGAATCGGGAAGACGATGAATCTCACGGTGATTATAGCGTGAATCGCCAAATCGTAGCTCAAAACGACAAATACTAGCTCTCAGATCCCAAAATCGATCGCTCTAGATACCATGTTGAACTCGAATTTACAGACCAAAAATATCTGGAAAAATCTCATTTATTTCTCAATAATCGTTCAAGCAGAAAATGAACAGTGAAGTGACCTAATAAAGGACGTACGGACCACATCTTCATGCAACCGTAACGACATCGTTTTGACAAAGCATAAAACGCAGAAAACTAATAAAGTCGCTATACGACTTTAACTATTACAATAAAAGGAAAATAACCAACAGGAAAAAAACAAAATAAGGCCTGCATATAAACACGAAAATGTAGAGCCTCATGCACACACACCATTCCAACATCCTGAACTACTATTATTGTGGGCAATTTAGTTAAATCATGGACTCACATTCATGATCGATAACTATACATAATGCCTTATGGACTCAAAATAATTATGTGAGGATGAATACATAAGCTGGAATTATTAAAATATGAAGCAATGATGAATATGTATGCTACAAGTTGGATGTAATGAAATATGTCGATAAACTAATGAATGTACATGAAAAAGTGATCGAATATGATATCACTCCCTATATCCCTACCTATATATTAATTCAGAATGTGTTGAGTTTAGGTAACAGATTCTCACACTTCGGATGCTAATATGACGAAAATCTATGCTTCGTGATGTTGTTTTTTATATTATTTTGCTCTGGAGTTTGGTTTGCTATTAAACATAAATAACTTTACACATATATTCATTAACTCAACACTCATGTTGTACATGAGTATTAATACTAATTTAGTTTAGAAAAATGCTACGTTAAGGAACTATTCTGTCGTGATTTGCAACTGTTAGATCAACATGTAACCCCGACAGAATTATTTTGTAACGGGACCGTAGCATCTCCCTTTAGTTTAAATGACAAGTATAACATGGCAAGAGTATTTTTGCTTAAAAAAAAAAAAAAAAATCAATACATTTATACGGTCAAAATATAAAACTCTACCGACAACTCATGGCATAAACTCATTTACATCGAGTAAATCACTCCGCATCATCTTTGGCTTGCCCATCATCGGCCTGAATTTGTATAATATAGTTGACTAATTACTCTGTCTAGGCTGCAAATGAGTCGAGCAGCTCGCGAGTGTTCGAGTTAAAGCTCGGCTCGAACTCGAGTTTGACCGAATTCGAGTCGAGCTCGAGCCCATATTTTACATTGTCGAGCGGCTCGCGAGCAGTTCGAGATATATGAAATTACTAAAATATCCTTGTATATATATGTATTTAATAGTTATTTTACAAAAAATGTTTGAAAAAATTCGAACTGAACTCGAGTCGAGCTCGAGCATTTTGAATTCGAGTCGAGCTCGAGCTCTTGTATTTTTTTATCGAGTCGAGCTCGAGCAGGCAAAAAAAAAATAATTCTGCTTGATAAGGCTAATGCTCGACTCGACTCGGCTCGGCTCGTTTGCAACCCTCAATATGTCTTTTATCAACAACAAATGACTATCATGAAAGACAGTTCATACATTTTATTATAATTTATATATGGAAACTCTTTAATTTTGACTCTACACAAATCAGATCTTTGATGCGGGAGAATATAATCTGTGTGCTGCTAATTAATTTAAATTATGTTCTCAGATTCTATTCTAATTTTTCAATGCCTCTTGCATATTTTTCTTCTGAATTTGAAAATCAAGTAGCCTGTTTTTTGTGGTTCTCACCAAAAGTTACAAGAATTTAAAAGGGAAAAGAATGTAGAACAGAGAGGATCCATTAATCCAAATCTTGATCATTAAACACTGGATTACCACAGGATTAGTGGTC
>CACSLK010003813.1:985950-1001955 GCA_902706635.1 Striga hermonthica
TGATGGTGAGGTCTTGTGTTTAGCTTTTTGTTACCGGACTTAATTAGATTGTTGATTTTAATTTAGATTTATTGGTTGAAAAGGATGGTGGAAAAAAACTGTGTGCGGCGTCGATTTTTGGTGAGCAAAATCCATTTTGTTTTTTCGAATATGAAATTCTGTTTCTCTTATATTTTTTCTTTTCGTTTCTTTTCTTTTCAACTGTGTACATATTCTTGATTAACAAAAGTAATTTTGTTCCTGATAGACCTCTACAGTTCCTTCTAATTGATTCTTTTAGTAGGTTGTTTGAATGATAATGTATGAATACTGAAGGAAGATGAAGACTTTTCTCGTTTTATTTCTTCATTTGTAGTTTCTCTGTTTTTTCTCCCAATAAATTTCTTCATTGATAAGGAAAATTGTCAGCTAGATGAAAAATTCAGCAAAATCTCTCTCTCTCTCTCTCTCTCTCTGTCTCTTTGTTATTAATCGGCCAATGTTGCTTCTGGAAATTTCTTTTCACCTTAAATGATGAACAAAACTCTACTTTACCTAATTTTATTGATCATTTCATATTCACCCAAAAAAAAAAGCAAGAAAATATATCCTTGGATGACTTGCATCATTCTTTGTGTCATTTTCACTTGGCCCACTTGCAAATTGTAAACTCAGATCATAGTAAGAGTTCCATAGTTGCATACAAGTTGTAACTGCAAAGATGGCACCAAATATAAAACCAATTCTTCATGTTACTTCCCTTTTTATAATTTAAATTTATTTCAATTTATATAGGTACCACTAATGGAGGCAGTGGCTCACATCCACGATCGAGGAGTGGCCCATCGAGACATCAAGCCTGACAACATCCTCTTCAACTCCTACGACGAGCTCAAACTCGCCGACTTTGGTTCAGCCGAGTGCTTTGCCAACAGCGGTTTGATGTCTGGCATTGTGGGGACACCTTACTACGTGGCTCCGGAGGTGGTGGCTGGAATGGAATACGGTGAGAAAGTTGATGTGTGGAGTGCAGGCGTGATCTTGTACATAATGCTATCTGGGATCCCACCTTTCTATGGAGAGTCGGCTAGGGATATTTTTGAGGCCGTGCTAAGGGCAAATTTGAGATTTCCCCGGGCCGTTTTTGGGTCGATCTCACCGGATGCTAAGGACTTGCTGAGGAGGATGCTCTGCAAGGATGTGTCGAGGAGGTTCTCGGCCGACCAAGTTTTGAGTAAGCACTCCTTTTGTTTACTTATACGCGCTTGGAATTTTTTGTATTATTCTCATAATGTTTGTTTGTTTGTTTATTACGGATGACAAATCTCATTTACTCTTGTAAATTCGTACACTTAGGTGAATGTGAATGCCATCTGTATATGATGATGTCATTGTGGTACACGTGACATTTACGTGATGTGCTAAAACACAAGGTGAAACGGGATATGCGTTTTTCCTTCTTTCTTTCTTTCTACGTTTTCTCTTTGTTTTGCGTTATTGTTGTTGATTTCTCTCTTCGTACGATGATGATTTAGGAGAATTTGTTTTAGGAAACCGATCCTACACGCATGCGACCGAGTGTGTTGTAACATGATATTAAAATTTCTTTACAATAAATTTAAATCAGGACATCCATGGATGACGAGTGATGAAGAAGCTAGAGCAATGGACTGACTCGGTTGATAAGAGGTTCGGAGGCTTTTGAGAACAAAAGACTATGAACATATGTTGTTGTGTAGGCAACCCTTGTTGTTGTTTGTGTGTGTAACTATGTAGATAACTAGTGGCTAAGTGTAGTAAAATTCTGCACAAAGGTTTTGTACAAATTTGATGCAGAAAGCAGAACTGAGAAAATGTGGTGGGCATAACTGCAAAGTGCCTTCTCATGCTGTTGGAGTGTTTAATAGTCACCCATTTTGCCTACCTCACCTCCTTTTACTATCTTTTTTTCCCTTTTCCCTGGAATCTGTGTAGTTAAAGAAATAGATATTTTATAAATTTAGTACTGATAAAAGAAAGTGCAATATTATAATCAAGATGTAATAAGAAAACGTTAATAAAATAAAATAAATAAACAAAATTCAATATAATTTAGATGAAGACTAGAATTTGACATTGTTTTAAGACGGACTAGTATGTAACCCGTGTGATGCACGAGTCAGAGATGTTTTTTATTTTTTTAACGAAACGATAGAGAATATTATAAATAAAAATGTGCAAAGTACATAGCCCCTAGCTGAATAGTACATCCAATAGTTAAAAATTGGGAGGACAGGTCATAAGACAGCCTAGAGCCCGACTAGCAACGCTATAAAACAATCTCAAAACAACACAACACAAAGACTAAACTAAGACGACCCCAAACAGAGTAAAGCGGAACGATCCCTAATGGAGTAATGTGGAATGACCCCCAACGAGGTAGCCCGCTCACACTCGAGCTTATAGGGACCAACGGTCCAAACCAAAAACACAAGCCTAAACAACACAAACGAAAAGGACAAAAAACAAAATAACCATAATCAAGCCTTTCCCCAACTAACAAACGAGCCCGACCAGCAAAGAACAATCAATTCAAAAAAGATCTCGAGCCCAGGCACAATTACCGAAACTTCGAAACCGCCTACACAAAAGCCGAAAGAATTACATTCATGACATGCATTTACTATTCTAAACAGATTTTAGAAAATTATTAGTATTATTATATAAATTGGATCATAAGATTATGATAATTTAAAAACTTAAAAATCTTCATCAAGAATACGAATTTTAAGCTCGTGTCAATGCCATCTTTATAGTTTTGCCCCACCACTTGTTGGTTTCATCCTTTCGATATCCACTCTTTTTTTTTTGGTACAATGAAGGAGGCGATGGCCTTAGACAACTATATTACGAGCATAAGAAACTCCTATGATATCGTGAGTTAACCACGGTTTAACCCCCGTGGGTGGGTCATTTAGGACGTGGAGCCCGGTCGGCATGGTTGAGGCCAACGCCGCGAGAAAGTCGGCTGCGAAATTTTCTTCCCGATGGATATGGCGAATCTCTACTCTCCACTCCCTAGCCAACAAGTCGCGAATCCCTGAAATGATAGAACTGGAAACCCCGGTCGGGACCGCATCTTGAAGCACCATCTTCACCACACTATTGTTATCAACCTCGGCTACAACTATCCGATGCCCCTTATCCCACGCCAAATTTAGTCCCTGGAATAAACCCCATAGCTCCGCACCTATGATTGAGCAAAACCCAATGTTCATCGCAAACCCGGATATCCACCTACCCCATTCATCACGCACTAAGCCGCCTGCCCACGCCATTCCCGATTGCCGATTGAAAGCGCCGTCCGTATTTACTTTAACAACCCCCGCTGGTGGATTCGACCAGGATAGCCATATTTGTTCTTTGTGTAACAACGTTCCCATTTCTTTTGTGGAAAAAATAGCAGAGTTAATTCCATCAACCAACTTACTGATTGTCGCCACTCGCCGTTGAACGTTAAGACTCTGCCCGTAAAAAATGAAGGCATTCCTATCCTGCCATAATCTCCATAAAGTGACACCAAAGACTCGGCACCAATCCTCCACGTGCACATGCAGCGCATTAATCAAATTTTGACTCACCCAATCACATAAGTCCAGGCTGAAGAAAGAAGCGTGATGTTGGGCTGGGAGAAGATTCTTCCAAGTACGCTTAGCGTGGCTGCAGTCCCTAAGACAGTGGAGGCTCGTTTCCTGCCCATGCCCGCACACTTCACACATAGCGCTAACAGAGAGATGCCGATGGTAACGTTCATTGTTAGTTAGCAGGCGATTTTTTATAACTAACCATAGGAACTGACGAATCCTTTGCGGTCCCGTCCAGCTCCAGACCTCCTTCCACAAATGCCTATCAGTTGTCGTGTGCTCATCCTCTAAGGCGCTGTATGCCGACCTGGTAGTGAACCGCCCATCCGGAGACCACCCCCAGTAGATGACATCATCACCCGAGCTCGAGGAAGGTATTGGCACCGCAGCAATGCGTAAACATGTTGAAGCAGGCAAGAAATCTTGGAAGAGATCCCAACGCCA
The DNA here is from genome assembly GCA_902706635.1 of Striga hermonthica. Taxonomy (NCBI): domain Eukaryota; kingdom Viridiplantae; phylum Streptophyta; class Magnoliopsida; order Lamiales; family Orobanchaceae; genus Striga; species Striga hermonthica. Next base: position 989,997 of record CACSLK010003813.1, read on the forward strand.
TCCTCCAGTCTCATTAACGAATTTATTCAAGGTCCAATCAAGTTGCTCTCCCGGAATCGTGCGGACAGCGACATGTATTAGGATTCTCGAGCCCGGGAGCCAACAGTCCTTCCAAAAAGGGCCCTTTTTCCGTTGCGAATAGACCATCGGATCCCATCGACAACTTTCTTCCATACTTTTGTAATTGCGCGGATGACGGTGGAGCCACGCGGGAAGGCCAAAGATGCCTCCAAGTTGTCTAAGGTTAATCCATACTTCACCTTAATTACTTGAACCCACAGGTCATTAGGAGATGTCAACATTCCCCATCCCAACTTCATTATTAAAGCCTTGTTCATTTTGCGCTGGTCTTTAAACCCCAGCCCACCGTCCGCCTGTGGCCGGCATAGCTCATCCCAACGGACCAGGTGAATTTTCTTTTGGCTGTCCGTACTACCCCATAGAAAGCGGCGACACCTTCTATCGATTCCGGTACAGACCGAGGACGGCAGCCATGCCGTTTGCATGGAATAGAATGGCAAGGTGCTCACCACTGATTGGATTAAGGTAGTCCTCCCCGCCAAAGACAACGCAGAGCTCTTCCACCCGGCCAACCTCATTTCCGCTTTATGTAAGACGTTAGCATACGTCTCGTGAGTCACTTTCCCATGAATGATGGGCATCCCCAGGTACTTGCCCAAGTTGTCGACCCGCTCAAAACTCATAAAGGAAGCCAAGTCACGTGCCATAGACAGGTCTATGTTCTTAGAGAAAAAGACCTTGGTTTTAGCAGCACTAATTTTTAAGCCGGAAGCTTGACAGAAGTCTCGGAGAATATCGGTCACACACGAAGCTTGGTCGCTCGTAGCCTCACTAAAAAGGAGTAAGTCGTCCGCAAACATCAAATATGGAATCTTAACTCTACCGCGGCCCAAAGAGATCGGCTTCCATTTTCCGTTATTAACATGGTGATTTATTGTCAGTGCTAAGCGTTCCATACATAGCACGAAGAGGTAGGGGGAAATCGGGTCTCCTTGGCGAATCCCGCGCGAAGGGATGAATTCCTCTCCCGTGACCCCGTTCCACGAAAGTTGCATGGAGCCCGAGGATACACATGTCATTATGCTTTTCACAAAAGATCGCGGGAAGCCGGCTAGCAGTAGCGTGTCTTCCAAAAAGTCCCACCTCAAATAATCATAGGCTTTTTCGAGATCCACTTTAATCACCATAAAGCTCCGTTTCCCCGTCGAAGTTCTCATAGTATGAATAAGTTCCTGGGCAATGATGATGTTGTCCGTAATATGGCGACCGGGGATAAAGCTGACTTGGGCTGGTCCGATGAGGAGTGGCATAAATCCCTTCATTCTGGTAGTGAGAACATTAGTTATAAGTTTGTACACCACATTCAATAAACTTATCGGGCGGAAATCTTTTAAGGTACTTGGGTGCTCGACTTTAGGAATTAACACGATAAGTGTTCTGTTGAGTTGTTGAGGCATGTCCCCTCCATTAAAGATGCTGCGGACGACGCTACACACTGAAACCCCCACTGTGTGCCAATTCCGTTGGTAAAAGAGAGCATGCAGACCATCTACCCCAGGCGCTTTGAGAGAGTGCATAGTATTCAGAGCCTGAAGAATTTCGCTGTCTGTGACTTCCCGAGAAAGGCGCTGCCAACCGACATGGTCTACTGATGGGAATCTGACTGGGGTATGGCAGACGGGAGCAGGCGAGGGCCCGGCTGTGTAAATGTTTCGAAAGAAAACGGTGGCCATTTGTTGTAGAATGCGTTGGTCGTCGACCATGGTGCCTTCCTCATTCAGCAATGTGGTGATTTTATTTCGGCGGCGCCGTTGTTTAAGGGACCGGTGGAAGAAAGTGGTGTTTCGATCACCAAATAGATTCCAATCTCGATGGGTTTTTTGTAGCATCAATAATTCTTCTTGAACAAGAACTTCTTCCAAGTCAGCGCTCAAGTCTTTTTCCAGTCGCAGAAGCTTGTCGGTTACGTATAATTGAAGGTGCCGTTGCACGCCTCCCAGTCGAGCCAACAACCGGTTCTTTCTGTGAAAGATGTTCCCGAACACCTGAGAGTTCCACAAACTTGCTTCGGATGTAAAGTTGCTCACCGCAGAAGTATAGTCCGTCGAGTTCCAAGATCGCTCTACCAGGTTCTTAAAATTGTTATGAGTTAGCCAAGCCGCGATAAACCTGAAAGGCTTTGGCCCCGGGCTCTTTATATCCGGTTTCAGACCACACTTTAGCAATAGAGGGATGTGATCGGACTGGTGGCGTGGGAGGTGAGACACAATTGCGTTACCAAAACAGTCCAACCATTTCTCATTTGCAATAACTCGATCAAGCTTTTTCTCGATGTTCGGCCCAAACCACGTGAATTGTGATCCGTCCGTCTTGACCTCCAACAAATTATTCTCGAAGTAGCAGTCTGAGAAACCCGTATCAAATATCCGACCGTGTGCACCCCCACGTTGTTCGGCCGGGCTCAATGTACAGTTAAAATCACCTCCCATTACCCATGGGCTGTTAATGTTGTGTGCTAGGGAATTTATAGCAGACCAGAGATTCCGCCGGCCTCGTGTGTTTGGGCTAGCATACACGAAAGTGACCAATGACTCGAAAGAGTCCGACTTCACAAACGAATGCACGAATTGCTTGTGGCACTTAATCACTGTTAGTTCAACCCCTTCTTTCCACAAGATCCAGATGCCTCCAGAGAACTCGGTTGCCTCCACTCGAAATGAGCGAGGAAAACCACACTTCTTTACAAAATTGTCCGCTTTTTTGCCACTCACCTTGGGTTCAAAAAGCGCGACAATGTCAGGTTCATACTTAGCCTTGAGAAGAGAAAAGGTCCAGCTAAACGTCGGCGAGCCAGCACCACGAACATTCCAAAACATTAAATTCATTAACACTGACAAGGAGGAGGGTGTGCTATCCATTAGCACGACTGGAGAGCAGCGGAGTCCTGAGGTGTCTCCGGCACCATGTGAACATCATGTTCTCCTGATGGCCAATAAGGCTCTCGCTGGGATGAACAGGTTCCCTCGTCCATCGTTGTATCTCCCGGGTCGTGTTCGATTGGTTGGCTTGGGGCTCCTAGGTCCTCCAAAACACGCACTGCAATGTGGTGAGCTGGATCCAGTCGTGAGGCAGCCGGGACGACGATTTCATTTTGCTGGAAAGCTAAGCCCCCGAAGTCCCTTGGTGAGTCAACTCTCGTGAAGTCCCTATTAGTCCTTTGTAGCACGTTGTGGTGAGGTAAGTTAGTCTGTTCGCGTGGCCCTCTAGATCCATTTGGGTTTCCCGGCTTACCCACTGCGCATTTATTTACTTCAGTTGATGCGTTTAGCATGCCCGGCCCAAGCGAAGCCGCAACTACCGGCCCGGTTTCATTGATTACCAATTCTCTGTATTGGTCCAAGTTTTCGCCCTCCTTAGCCTTCCCTTTGTCCTTTTTAAAATCTGCAATAGGTCGCCAATTCTCCTTCAAGCCCCCCGGTTTCGCCTTGGGTTGTGCCGAGAAATTAAACTCCGCCGAGGTCTCCTCTCTCGCATCCCCTAGAGCATCGAATCTTGACCCCACAGTAAAGGGTCCCCCTTTCTGTTTGGTAAACTTATTAGCTGCCCCTGTATTTCTCCCTCCACTTAATCTCCCCCCTTTTTTTGCCTGCATCCACGGACCAAAGGTCGAGTTCTTTACGGCTTCTGGTTCCATATTGGCATGTGATTTTCCGGTGGTCACTTTCGCCGTCTGAATTTGCTGTGCCGGGCCTCCCTCGTGTCGATCGCTATTCACTGGCGCCGCTCGCTCCGGGCAAGAGAAACTTTGATGGCCATAGCGACCGCACTGATAGCATATGTCTGGGAGACTTTCATATTCCACCCTCTGTTTTTTTCCTTGAATAGTGAACTGTGCACACAATGGTTTGGTCAAGTCGAGAACGACAGCAATTCTAGCATACTTCCCCCTTGTCTGCGTTGCAGTTTGATAGTCTATCTTGACGACTTTCCCAACGATTTGGCCTATTGAACGGAAGATTTTCTTATGGTACAAATGCACCGGCATGCCCGGTAAACGAATCCACGCGACAGTAGTGGTTATTTGGTCGACCGTCTCATCAAAGGATTCCGTCCATGGTTGAACATGCAAGTAATGCTGACTGATCACCCATGGCCCCTCAACCAAAGCTTTCACTGCGTCTTCTTTAGTTTTAAACCGCACATAATAATACCCATTTTCCAGGTCCACCATCGGGCAGTCTTGAATGAACGGCCATAAGGATAGTAGACGTCGGAACAACATTGGCATGCTCATGGTCAGACCCAAGAGCTTGATGGCAACCACGTTGTCCCAAGATTTAATAAGCGATTCCTTGAAAGCCGAAGAGAGTTGTATGTCCGGCTCGGTTTTACTAAAGTCAACAGTCACGTCTGTGTCCTTATCCGAGTCCTTCTCTTCATCCGCATCCAGAACCACATGTGGACGATTTTTCGTCAGCGTGTCCCGAAAGCTTAATTTAGTGACATCCGGAGTGGTAGCCGGCGGTGAAACAAAGGGTTTAGTGCCATTAGGGTTTGGTGGAGGCAAATTATTCGATTGAGCTGGGGCAGAGTCCAGAGGGGTTCCCGACCGCTTGAGAGTACGTGGTTTCTTTGAAGATCTTGTAGAATTCAATAGAGGTGGGTTTGCTTTCCTCAGCTCCGGGAAGGGATCCTCATTGGGATCTGCACGTTCATCGCCGGGATCGAAAAGCGTAGAAGAGAAGTTTAGAGCGTTGGGAGCATTGGGGGCAGATTCGTCCATTCTAAAATAAAAATGCTACATTGTCAACCTAGTGAATAACTAGTGAATAACTAGGTTGACAACACAACTAGGTTGTCAACCTAGTTGTACACTAGGTTGTCTATGTATCATTTTTCATATATTCTTTATACCTAAAATAGTGAAATTATAAACATTAGCCTGTCTCTTACCTAGTTGTGCTACATTAGCAAAACTTGGACCCCCTGCATGATAAAGCTATGGGCTAAAAGTTGTGTTGGAAAAAGCTGTGGAATTGGTTTTGGATTCGGACTAAAATTTAGAATTATTTTATTAATTGATTTAAAAATAAAATATTTGGTATGATAAAGTATTGATGAATGTTGGATTTAAAAAAAAAATTATAAAAAAATACAATACAATTAGGTGGCCATTCAAAAAGTTTAAAATAATTAGAAATCTCCGATTATCCAAACCGAATTGAACCGTTCCGATAGTCCCGACAACCGAACCAACCGAAATGAAAGATGAAAATACCCGAACCGATTTTTTGGTACAGTTCCGGAGATTGAATTTAATAATCTCCGGTACGATTCCAAAAATTTGTCAATATTCGAACTGTACCAACTCATGCTCACTCTATTAGATAGTTGTGCAACATTAGTAAAACTTGTACCACATGTATGATACAGTTGTGGGCTAAAAGTTGTTTTGTAAGAAGTTGTGTAATTGGTTTTGGATTTGGACTATAGATCTTTGTTATCTGTTCTTGATAGTTGACAATTTAATTGTACGTTGGCTTTGAGAGGTCTTCAATAGTTCAGCTTTAATCCCCTCCCTCTATATATTAATTCAGAACGCGTTGAGCCTACGTGGCTGCTTTTAGTGCTTCGGAATCCTACGTGGCAAAATTACATGCTTCGTTATTAGATTTGGGTAAATTTTAATTTAATTCCAACCAAAAAATAATTAGGTTCGGATTATCATAAATATGTTGATTATTTATGATCATGTTACATGTATGAATTGCATTTTAATATCATTTCTTATTATAACTATTGAATTGTATATATATTTTAAAAGTTAATAACTTTTGTATTTTTTATCAGTTTTACATATGTAATATATCAAATTAATCTTCTTTTGATGAGCTTTGATTTAACATCCATATTGTATGTATAAAAAAATAATTTATATTTATCCTTATACCAATAATAAAATTATTTTTAATATTAATTAGAAAAATAAAATTATTTATCAACTAATATATTTATATTTCAAGTAGTTATATGATATAAGTTATAAAAACTAATATAATTTAACACATGTAAGTCATAAGTAACACATATCATTCTAAAATATATAGTAATATATTTTTTTAAAAAAAAGTAAATTAAATTTAATATAGTTTTCTCATTAATTTTAAAATTTAAAAATAATATTTTAACATGTACCCGTGTAATACACGGGTGTTGTACTAATACTTTTTTTTTATTGTAAATACCTCATCTACGTAACAGCTTCGGGGCTCGTTTACGTATTGGGATGGGAGAGATTAAATTATGTACTGTTTAGATTAAATTATCTCATGTTTACTAGCTGTGGTAGTATATTTTTTACGAATTGAATTGTTTTTATCGAGCGTTTACATTCAGGGACAATTTGAAAAGATAAACTCGATATTCACGTTCAATACCAAAAAAGTCCCACAAAAGTGATGATAAATTTTAAAGTTGGGGACAATTGAGTAATTTTCATCGGGACGCTTAAATCCCACATGTTGTGCCTTGACAGAACTATCACCAAAAGTGATGATAAATTTTAAAACCCATCGGGCTAATTCGGGTTCATAAACGGGCCACAATCATTCCAAAAATAAAGAAAGAAATTGATCAGTTGTACTAGTTGAGATATCTAAGCTCATCTTCCAAAGTAAACCGACCCTCAAAGATTAAGGGTGTGATTGTTTATCAATCCACTTCAAAAAAATTCAATTAAAACTCAAATTTAACTCAACTTTAACTCAATCAACTATCTCCAATATTATCAATATAATTAAATAATATCAATCAATCATCCAACCAATCATTCTTATATATCACATCAACTTTAATTCACTATTCATCTACTCACATAATTTTAACTAACTATCCCATCCAATCATTTTTCTCTTACTTTTACATCATATCAATTTTAATTATTTTATTTTAATTATTACTTTAATATATCTACTAACAACTAACCATACTGACTTTTTGCAAAAGTAACTATGATTAAAAAAACTAGTTAAAAACTAGATGAATTCATAAACAATCACCCCCTAACAGGTGGAGTACTAAGGGCAAGATTGTTTATAAAATATTTCATCCAAAATATTTCATTTTGGTTAACTATTGTTAAAGTTGAAAAAGTAGTTTGGTTGATTATTAGTGAGATTTAAAAAATATATGAAAATAATATTTAAAATAAAATAATTAAAATTGATTTGATATAAAGTATATAAAATGATTAAAATTGATTTGATATAAAGTAGTAAGAGATAAATGATTGAAAATGATTGGTAGTTAAAATTATGTGAGTGGATGAATAGTGAATTAAAGTTGATGTGATGTGTAAGAATGATTGGTTTATATTATTTAATTATATGAATAATATTAAAGATAGTGGAGTTGAGTTAAAATTGAATTAGATTTTGAGTTGAAAATATTTAAGGTGAAATATTTTGTAAACAATCACCCCTAACTCATGTAGTAACACATAAAAACAACATGTTACATCGTTTTGTGCTTATTATAGTAACCATTAGTCTTGAATTTCTGAAAGTCTCATGCATCAGAAAAATAGTTGTGCTCAATCATTACTTTGTTCAATTTCTTCATTGGATCGAGCTCAGAAGTTTGAAAGTGTTATAGCTTTTGACACTTAACCATTGTATCTTTGGGGACGAGACATATTACTCAGTCAACATACATATTACGGGCATATTCGTCTTGCAGTACAAGCTACTCTTGTCTGAGCTTATTCTCTTCCAGCTGCATACAAGCTTAATAATTCATCGTGTTATTAAGTGCAATTTTATTTCTAGTTTACATTAATTTGAACTGAATATAGCAACTTCAGTTGAGTAGCATTCTGCTGTATCGACATCCATTTTGTAATAATCAGAGATCGAGAGTTGGAAAAAAATCAAAAAATTGAGAGAACTATATATAGGACCCATTTTACTCGTTTGACACATTATGTTATTATACACATATCACATAATATTTTTTTTTTTTTTTTGGTAGCTAACGGTATTCGAAACTATGCCCCAACTAATCGATTGATCGACCTGGGTCGCACACCTGGCAGTGGTGGGTGAGTCTCCCAACAAGAATTTTCTGCATACACAATGACTCGAACCAAAATGAATAACTATTAAACTTACGTCATTTGTTTGTCATGCTTGTGTCATCCTATTATGTTTCCATATAATTAGTAACTTAAAGTTCTTAGTAAGTCCAAGAAACTTCTCGAAAAGCTGGCAAACTGTGATGTAAATCGAGCGTTTGTGGTCATATGAATCGAAATATCTGTTTTTGAAAACGTTAAAAAAATCGAGCGTCACAAACGTGCACCTGACAAAAATCACTTCTCTGTAAAAAAAAAATAAAAATAAAAATAAAAAAAAAATAAATTAATTATGCGACCTACAATTACTCAAAATTTACGGCGTCTTCTGTTTAGACTTTAGCAAGTAACCTAATTTTTTTCTTAAAAAAAAAAAAATTACATCAAACATATTTTCATCTCTAAATTACAGAAGTTGGTGGGGTTAAGTTATCAGTATTCTTTACATGTTAACGTGGCGTACAATTCTCTTCCATACGGATATATCTACCTGAAGAAAAATAAAATAACATAATTAAATTGCTCAATGTATAAATAAGGTTAACGTACAACGGGGTTTGTTGTGTACAGATAAACAGCCTTTCTCTTCTATTAGACCAAAGTCATATCCACCTTCATCTAACACTCCTTAATATCCCTTTCTACAACGTTAAAAAATCTGAATAAAATCCATCGTCTAGCAAGACTAGTCCATCTCGATTTTGTGATAATGGCTTCCGTCGTATCGGAATTCGAAGGAACCCTCTTAAAAAACCGCGACGTTTTCTCCTACTTTATGCTCATAGCATTCGAGGCTTCTGGGCTTATCCGGTTCGCCTTGCTTTTGGCCCTATGGCCCGTTATACGTCTCCTTGAGGCATTGGGCCGAGAGGATGACGGTCTCAAGCTCGCCATTTTCGTGGCCACTGCCGGGTTGCCTCTGTCTGAGATTGAGGCCGTGGCCCGAGCCGTTTTGCCCAAGTTCTTCATGGATGATGTCGATATCGAGGCATGGGGAGTTTTTAGCTCGTGCGATAAACGGATTGTCGTGACTCGAATGCCTAGAGTTATGGTGGAGATGTTTGCGAAGGAGCATTTGCGTGCGGATGGCGTTGTCGGGAGTGAGCTCTCGACAAATCGATTCGGGTTGGCCACGGGTTTTGTGAGGGACGATTTTGGCTCGATAGGTAAAGGTGTTGCTAGGCTGTGTGGGGATGAAGAGCCTTGCTTGGGGCTAGGGATGCCGGATTCTCGTTGTGCCTCGTTGTTCCTACCGTTGTGTAAGGTGAGTTGCTAAATACCCTTAATACTGTAATTATATTTTATCTTATTAAATCATGTTTTCCTTACTATATCACGTAAATTAAATCCACAACTTACAGGAACGACTCCACCCGCCATTTACCAGCGCTGCCACAACCCGCAGGCCCCGCCCCGTGATCTTCCACGACGGCCGCCTCGCCCTACGGCCAACCCCCTCGGCCGCCCTCCTCATCCTTCTCTGGATCCCCATCGGCTCCCTCCTCGCCCTAGTCCGCATCTCCCTCGGCCTCCTCCTCCCCATGCACGCCACCCGCGCCGTTGCCCCTCTCCTAGGGGCCCGCGTCACGGTCCGTGGGTCCCCACCGCCGCCCGGCCGAGGTGGCGGGGTCCTCTACGTGTGCACCCACCGCACCCTCATGGACCCCGTCGTCCTCTCGTCCGTCCTCGGCCGCCGTGTTCCTGCCGTCACCTACTCCATCTCCCGCCTCTCCGAGATCCTCTCACCCATCCCCACCGTCCGCCTAACCCGGGCCCGCGAGGTCGACGCTCGCCGGATCAAGCGCCAGCTGGACGGCGGGGACCTCGTTGTCTGCCCCGAGGGGACCACGTGCCGGGAGCCCTTCCTCCTGCGGTTCAGCGCTCTATTCGCGGAGCTGACGGACCGGATCGTGCCAGTTGCCATGAACTACCGGGTAGGGTTCTTCCATGCGACCACGGCACGCGGGTGGAAGGCCATGGACCCGATATTCTTCTTCATAAACCCGAGGCCCGCGTACGAGGTGACGTTTCTCAGCCAGCTGCCGGCAGAGGCCACGTGCGCGGCGGGGAGGAGCCCGCACGACGTGGCAAACTACGTGCAGAGGATACTGGCGGCCACGCTGGGGTTCGAGTGCACCAATTTCACTCGGAAGGATAAGTATAGGGTTCTTGCAGGCAACGACGGGATCGTGGCGCCGGGGTCGTCTTTCTCGGTGAAAAAAATTGTTGATGGTTTCAAGGAGTTGGTGGGCGCGAGTTTTGTTATTCCATAGGGGTGTCAAAATTGAATTAAATTAAGGGAAATGCTACGGTCACATTACCATACCATCCTGTCGGGTGTTTTAACCATTTAATAATTATCTATCTTATCTAATTACATGTGGATCAAACAATTAAAACACCAGATATAATAGTACCGAGCATTTCCTTTAATTAAGTTGGAGTATTTTTTTTTTTTTTGTATTTGTCTTTTTTATTTTCCTCTCTTTGAGGATTTTACTTTTTTCGTATGTGTTTTATTTATTTATTTTATTTACTTGAATTGTTGTAAATTATATTGCAATTACACATTGTATTATTGAGGTGTGTAATTGACGTCGTGTATATTAATTATAATTTTTCATTAATAATTCCAATAGCTTCTCATCTTTATTTGGAAAACTATTTGGGATTTTGGTGTATATGGTTAGTGAATTGTACTCGTAGATCAAATCAATTTTTATTTTTATTTTTCGAAAGGATATAAGTAGATTAAATCAAATCTGTATCCGTTGTTTGAATAAAACAATCTTGATAATCCGTTGTTTGAATAAAGCAATATAAACACTTGAATAGTGTGGGTCGTCAACTATTTCACGGTTTTGATTTTAATTCCGGCAGGTTCGGATTTTTTTTTTTTTAAAAAAAATAATATCAAAATGTGATTTACTAGTTACTTTAATATGATTTTTAAAAAACCTATTTATAAATATTTATATTTTTTGAAAATAATATTATTTTTCCACCAAAAAACATGTTTTAATTAATATAAATCTTTATTATTAGCATGAGATTGACTTGAGAGTTCGAGACTCTTCACTGAAAAACTCCTCCGGTGTAAGAGTTTGTGCAAGTGGCTGACGTTCTACTGACGAGGACAACAAAGGCGAACCGATTCTCAGCCGTTCGGAGCATTGACGTGCATGCATTATATATATTATCCACTTTTATTATATTAAATAGAGTATCATTAGACTTAATCTATTTTTTATATTATAATTAAACCTACTAAATATTTAAAATAATATATGTGTAATTATTTAACTAATCATATTGAGCTTGTAATTTTATTTTTTTTTTTATATATATTAATCATATTGGCCTTCTAATAATTCTACATATTTTTGTGGTTAAATTATTATTAAAAAAAAAAGTAAAATATCTGTAGTAATATAAATGACCATTATAGATAATTAATTATTATGTAAAAACCTATAACAATAATAATAATATTTATATATATAAAATGATTCATAACTTTATAGTAATTTGTGGGCTTAATAGAAAATTAACGTGTTTAATACTTGTGGGCTTCACATAATTTTTAAGATTTGGGAAAAATTTATAACTGCCCTTTTTTAATAAAAATTTTACAAACCAGTTATTAGCCATACACAGTTCCCAATCTACTCCAAACAGTACACAAAATTGCTTGAATAGAAAGTTACATCATTTCAAAATTCAACTACTCTCTCTTTCTCTCTCTTATCTAACTGCTCTCTTTCTCTCTCTTATTTCTCTCTTATATCTCGTTTCATTCTTTTCTCT
>CACSLK010003813.1:1002275-1017253 GCA_902706635.1 Striga hermonthica
TGTCCCTACCGATTGAACCCAATGATGCCCCGTCGTTGAGCCGTAACGACGACGAGCAACCGGAGTTAGTAGATCCTTTTATGACGATTTGCTATTCGAACCTTGCACGCCCATTCCAAACACGCCAACGTCTGGAATTTGGAATCTGAGCAGTGAGAATTAGATTAGGGATGCGGATTGGGATGAAAAAAAAATTGGGATGCGGAATTGATTAAAAAAATTGGAAAAATTAGATTAGGGGAAATCTATAAATTGGAAGAAGAAGAAGAAGAATCGAAAGAGAAGAAAAAGAATAAAAATGGAAGAATGAAAGAAAAAGAGAGAAGAAGAAGAAATTAGAAGAAGAAGAAAACGAGATGGAGAAAAATTAGATCCAGGAGAAAGATAAGATGAGGTTTATAAAAGGTTAAATATGAATTAAAAAAATGAAAAAAAATAAAAAAATAAAAAAATAATAACTGATATTTAGAGTATAAATGAAAATAAAAAAGAATGTATTTGACTTAATAATAAAGGGGTGCAGAAAAAACTTTTTTCAGAAGGATAGCTGACGTGAATATTTCAATTTTTTAAACATTGATATTTAGTTGTGAAAAGACCTGGCCCATTTTCTTTTTTTTTAAAAAAAAAGTACAAGGCCAGTTCATTTACTATGTGGGCTTTGGGAAATGATAATGGCCCAAACAAATCAAAAAAACTAATCCAACTAAGCATTGTGCACAGTTTCAATCTTCACGTCAAGATATGTCTGCATCAGATATTGCAAAAACATAATTGCAACGAAACTTGTTGTATCAATGAACACTATAGTTGTACATCGTAACTTGCGACATCGGCAGTGGTGACTAAAGCATATCATCATGCGGGGTAAGAAAGTCTTGCAGGTCTTCCACGCCAAATTTAAGAGTTACCTTAGACTTCTGAAACTTCATGGTCTTCACCTTCGCCGCTTCACTGGCGAACTCCTTCTCTCGGTATGTCCTTTTTCCTCTCATTGGGAGTCCCCATAAATGGGACCTCTTGCGATCATTTGGATCACTCATTTCTTATCAATAGGGGTGAGCGTGGGTCGGTACGGTTCGGAGATTGATAAATTTCCAGAACCGTACCAAACTTCGGAGATCCCAAAATTCGATCTCCGGAACCGTACCAAAAAATCGGTTCGGTTCGGTATTCGAGACTATTGGGACGGTTCGGTTCGGTATGGTTTGGTTCGGATCTTCGGAGATTTTTTTATTTAATTTAAATTATTTTTGAATGACTACCTAGTTGTAATTTAATTTTTATATGCTTTAAAAAAACAACATTCATCAAATAATTATCATATTAAAAATTTTATTTTGAAATCAATTCTAGAAATAACTCTAAAATTTAGTTATTTAATTTTTATATGAATTAATAAAACCAACATTCATTAGTACTTCCTCACATTAACGATTTTATTTTGAAATCAATTTTATAAGTAACTCTAAATTTTAGTTATAACTAAATTTGTGCAATTAATATTAAAAATTTAAAATTCAAATAAAATATAATATTTTTTTCTTAAAAAATATTCTTTAAACTTTCATATTATTTTAAATAATTATTTTATAATAGAAAACATTCAATTGTAGATCAAGTATTACTAAGCATGAAATTTAAGTGAAGGTTAATATTTATTACTATATTATATGGAATCAAAGTTGACATAAAATATATTAATAACACATCTAATGTTATAATTCAGTTCTTAGTTTCGGTTCTTCGGTCGGTACAGGACGGTTCGGTTCGGCTCAGTTCTCGGTACGGATATTTGTGAAATCTCCAGAACCATACCAATTATTTTTTCGGTTCGGTTAAGTCAAACGGTCAACGGTTATTTTTCGGTTGGGAGTGATTTCGGTTCAGTTTTTAGAACGATTCGTAATTCTCCAAGTCCATGCTCAGCCGTACTTATCAAGCATGTCCTCTTGCTCGTCGGGACGTCTCCATTTCTCGCAAATCTCTCGATCATTTTTCTGATCTTTGTCTTTAAAAACAGATTTTTTAAGATGCCCGACTCGAATGCGTCGTTCCATATCGTCCTTCAGCTCCCTACAAGCGATAGTCGAATGACCATATTCCTTGTGATATTTGGAGTACGACTCCCTCCACGAGGACACGTAAACCTTTTTCTTAAAAAGGGGTTTAGGTTGGGAGAGCATTCACCTCGCTTTTCAAGGACCTTAAAAACTTCCCTTTGAGATACGTTCACGGGCATGTAAGTTACATATTTGTTCCACGACTTAGAACAATCCTATGCCCTAAACTACTTGCCCGGAGATTTCCTGCCATTCAAGCGCTTCCACCCGTTTAGCTTTGCCATTGTCATTTCTCAAGAAATCGGCGTCAGCCTCTTTCATGTTGACATACTTGCTACATCTTTTTAGGAGCTCATTGAAAGATCTCGGCGGTCTTTTTGTCTACAAGTCCCTTCACGTTTTTTGTCGAAGACCTCTGGTAAGGCTTCATGCTTTGATCTCCTCAGAAGTTGAGGGGAACTCCACATGATGCTTTGTGTATCGAGCCACGTATTCACAGAGGGTCTCACTCTCTCTCTCTCTCTCTCTCTCTATTGCATTCCGTGCTATGCATTTACATGTTTCTTCGCGCTCGAAAATTAGTTCATAAATAAGGAAACTAATGCAAGTGTGAGCTTCCTGGTCGGTTTGGAATAGATCGCCTCTCGTCCTCGCCGGTAGAACGCCGGAAACCTGCAAATAACTCTCACACCAGGGGATTCTCCGATGAAGAGCCTCTGATGCTTAAGTGAGTATGTGTATGTCTGAGTAAAATAATGGAAAAAATCGTGTCTAGGAAGAAAGGATCACCTCCACTTATATAGGGGTCAGATACCTGACCTAAAGGTTGCCCGAATTTGGTGAGCTGGCTGCTCCAGCTGCCCGTCCATACTCTGACATACCGCGCGCATGTCAGAGGTGGTTGTCGCTATCAACCAATGCATTCTCGCCACGTGTTCTCTGCACATGGGATAATTATTCCTCTGAAATTATGTTAGAGGCTCTTACACGCGCATGTGACTAGGTCGATCTCTGGAATGCTGACAACCCATACACTGGCCGATCTGTGGAGGTCGACTCGACTGCTCGACTGGTCGATCATTCAACTACTTGTGTTATGATGTCTGTCTAATTAGAGTCTTCCAGGTCTTATTTTCGAGGTTTTTGACCATCATCATCTTGCTTGATTACCACTAGATTGGTTCGGCTTCCTCACGGTACAACTCCTTCGACCGGTTTGGCAGATCGGTTTACCCTTGCGGGTATAATATCCTATATCAGAACCAAACCTCTCAAATTTATGAATTAACCCGACCGACATCTGGTGGAACCAGTCCTGCGTTGACCCCATTAATATAGTGAGGAAATTTTTGCAACTGTCGGTATCAATTTAACTATGGAGAACCGCTATATTTTCAAATGGGCCCAAGTGCCTAGAAGGGTCCGTTAAGCCATCGTGTAATAAACTCAACTCACAGAAAATGTTAGGTAGGTCCGCTTCCAAGACCTCTTAAAAATATGGGTGACCACGAACCTGAGGTGTCGACCTTCCCTAAACTCAAACATCCAATTGTCGCTACTACGCGAATAAGCAATCAAGTGCAACATCTCGAGTGGGTTGTGACATGGTCGTTTGCGACGTGACCAGCCTTGTATTTCCTTCTTTTAGTCTCCCATGGGGTTGCTGTTGCAGCTAAGGCTGCTGTGGTGCGACCAGAACCTGTGGATTAGATGCCTGAGATCAGTTCAAAGATTCGGCCACGATTGTATCTGCCCTATCAGTTGTATAACTTGGTCTCCCTCTAGGGCCTCGTGCTGAACGGGCCACACAAGCTGAGCTCACGATTGCACCTAAGGTTGATTGACCCCCTAGCCTTCTTGTTGGGGCTCATCTTGTGCCCTAAATGGCCCAAAATTTCTTAACCTTTCTTTTGTAGGTCTCCAAGACATACCTGACAAAGGTGTTAATGTCGTATGGGGCGACGATAACGTCTCCCACGATGTGACTAGTGTGCCGGCAGACTGCGACCAACTTGGAGGATGACCAGTCCTAAACGCCCTCCTCGTCCATGCCTCATCCAATTGTTTCGCCAGAATCTTCTTGTAATTGTCGCTTGCTACAGTCTTCGATTCTTGATTTTTTCATTGCGTGAAAAAACTAATTTGTCTCCTATAGCTGGTAAAAAATTGTAGTTGTTCTCACATACGACGTCATTTTGATATGTAAATTGTCCGAAACCGGTTGAACCGTGATCCACAAACTCGAACTGGCTCGCTGCTCCAGTGACCTGCAATACTTCCCAATGGAAAAGCCTCTGACACTCAAGTTAGTCTATGTGCGTGAATAATTGGAATGATTGTATGGAGATTTGCGCGTGTATGTGTGGGTTATGTAAAGTAAAGAACTTGGATCCCCTTTTATACTTTGGGTTACTTCGTGGCTAAGAGATTCCTAAATAGGGAAGAGATTTTCACATATCCATTTTTCTGACCAAAAGATATCCAGAATCATGAAGAGTCCTTAATTGGCAGTATCTACTTCTTATCCATAAAGGATTTTGTCCTCCCCTAGGTCCTAAGGTCATCCTCTCAACCTTCACGCCTACTTGGCACCAGTCAGATGGAGGTAGTTCTTACGACCTCAATCCCACCGACCTGTTGGCCCTTGAGGTCTCTCTGTTTGCCGAGCTCTTTAGGTCTCCCGACTTCCGAGCTATAAAGATCCCCTTTGTAACCGATCATCTCATGTTCTGCCGGGCTATACGCAGTCCTAGACCGCTAGTAACCGGGCTGACCACTCTGGTCAGCCACCGGGCTGGTCTGGATGCTATGTCAGAATAATATGCATCGGATTATGCCTATAATATCTAGTCTCCTAAATTCGGAATATATGAGCTTGATATGGGGTTACTAATGACTAAGACCACCTCCCATTTCCGGATGGAAGGTTGGTGTGGGTACTCTCATCTTTATTACATGTCTTTATAACACGAAGGAAACTGCGTACATATGCTTAAATGGTCCCTTTACAGTGTTGCACACGGCAACTGTATATGATGATGTACTCATATCTATGGTCCCTTCCCACATTTTGGTTGACATTTGGCCCTCCAACTGTATACAATCATACAGTATGTATCTACCTATTTAAGGTTTCTGCGCCGATAAACTATATATAATAGCAAAGAACATCTAAATATCTAAATACATTAAAATAATTTTGATCAAAGACAACTCACGAAAAAAAAAATTAAGAACTAAAGTTGGCACAAGTAATTGAATTTTTATATATATATATAATGGGACAAAAAATTAATTATATTTTTCAGCTCTTTTTTTTTCATTTAATTATGAAAAGTGACCATTACAATTTTATTAGTTAAGTTCAATACTTTTTAAGCATTATTTATCACAAAATATTTACTATTAATATTAATTAATTATAAATTCTTACTAAAAGTTTTTTTTCAGCATTTTTTTTCTTCATTTTTTAAAAAAAAATTAATATCATCATTTTATTTATCTTATTAAGCTGCTTTTTAATAGCTAATTGGTTTAATGGAATAGCAAACCCCTTAAAATTGCATAAATAATTTCAACAGTAATGATAATAATATTTAATATTTTTTTCAACCAACTAACTAATTTGGATCCCTTAATTCTATAAGTACGTTATTCATTATAATTTATGTCATCTTTGTATTTTGTGTGGTTTGTGAATATAAAAAAAAAGGCTTAAGCGGAATGAAGAAAACGAAACAAAAATCAATATCGAGACACGTAATAATTACGTTCTCCTTAAGACAACATTCGTAAAATACCCACGGTTAACGGCAAACGCCTCCAAGATACAACGACTTTCTTCGACTTGTATATAGCGGTACTTCAAAAATACAAGCCTTCAGCGAACACTACTATTAGTTTGGAACTCTCAAGACTCAATGAAAAAATCATAGACCACAATATGCTATGATCTTTGAAAAATAATGCAAGAGCTCTCTAATTTGATGTGTTGAATGATTTAATGTTTGTGGGTATTTATAGATATAGGGAAACACCCCCAAGAGGTTTAAGTGTCAAAAGACACATTTTGGGATGTGCCCGAACGAGAACGGATGCATCTAGTGGCCAAACCTTATGGTCACCAAAGGTTGCGACCATTTTGTTTTCCGCAGCCAGTTGCGCGCCCGTGCTCCGTGGGCTCGTACGAGCTCATACGGGCTCGGAATCAAGTTCCATTTTTTTCCTACTTGTCCCCAACAATCCATTTTACAATTCTACCATACATATTGCATGATTATGGCTCGTTTAGTTTGTCCAAACATTTATCAAAATATAATGTTTTACGAATTCAATAATTTGAGTTATTCTTCGTTGGTTAGGGCCGGTTGTTCTGTTGTGGGCCTATTCTATTTAGTTTTTGTGTCTGTTTGACTGAGTCTGTGTTAGCTTAATTTGTGTTTTCTGTGTTTGGTTTTTATGATCGTGTGTTTTTGGTCTGGGCCGTTGGCCTATGTACTGATTAATGGAAATCATAAATATGAGCTACGTATACACTCAGATGAAGGACAGTGGCTCATGCATGAAGCATGTTGAGCTGACGTCATGCATGCGTAATCCGATGATGTGTATGTAGCTGATTCTTTTCATGCCCCCACAGATCAAGCACGGCCTTTGAAACAACACAAAGTTTATTTCTAAGCCGGGTGAAGAGCTGCCCTGATAATGGTTTGGTCATAATGTCAGCAGTTTGATCTATGCTTGGCACATGTTGAACTCTGATTTTCCTTTCTTTAATCTTGTCTCTAATAAAATGTAGATCGACTTCAAGATGCTTTGTTCTGGAGTGAAAAACAGGATTATTAGCTAGGGAAATTGCACTTTGGTTGTCCACCCAAATCACTGTAGGATAAGACAAAGGCACCAACAGCTCACTAAGTAGAGATTGAATCCACAAAACTTCACAAGTGACATGAGCTAAAGATCTGTACTCAGCCTCAGTACTAGACCTTGACACAGTTTGTTGTTTCTTAGAACTCCAAGATATCAAGCTTTCTCCAAGAAAAACACATGTACCAGATGTAGACCTTCTGTCATCTAGGTCACTTGCCCAGTCAGCATCACAAAATGCTGTTAACTGTGGTGCCACAGACTTCTTAAGAAGCAATCCATGGTCTAAGGTTGCACTTAGGTACCTTAAAATACGTTTGATTGCTTTCCAATGAGGAACATGAGGAGATTGCATGTACTGTGACACCTTGTTGACACTGAAACTGATTTCTGGTCTGCTTATTGTTGCATACTGAAGTGCTCCAATGATGCATCTATAGAGCCTTGGGTCTTCTAAAAGCTCTCCTTCATCTCTGGTGAGCATTGGACTAGTGTTCATGGGAGTGCTCATACCTTTAGGTTTTCCCATGCCTGCTCTTGCAATGATCTGCTCAATGTACTTGGACTGACAGAGAAATAAACCATCTTTAGAATGTGAGATTTCAATGCCAAGAAAATGGTTTATTTTACCAAGGTCTTTGAGAGAGAAAGCCTTGTGAAGGTGCTCTTCAGTCTCTTTTATTCCATCAATGTCACTTCCAGTGATGATTATATCATCTACATAGACAAGCACAAGAACACTTCCTTTTGCATTATGTCTGAAAAACAATGAAGGGTCAGCCTTTGAAGCTCTAAATCCAACCATGCTGATCACATGCCCAAATTTTTCAAACCAATTCCTTGAAGCTTGTCTTAATCCATATATGGACTTAGACAATTTACAAACCAAGTGTTCATTGCCTCTTTTAATAAAGCCTGGGGGCTGAGTCATGTAAAGATCTGTCTCTAAATCACCATTAAGAAAGGCATTGTCTACATCCATTTGCTTAATCATCCAAGATCTTGACAAAGCAATTGCCAACACTGTCCTGATGGTTACTGGCTTTGCTACTGGACTAAATGTCTCATTGAAATCAAACCCAGGTACTTGTGTGTACCCTTTGGCCACCAGCCTTGCTTTATGTCTCTTTATGTTTCCCTCAGCATCCTTCTTCAATTTAAACACTCATTTGCACTTGATTATATTCTTGTCTTCTGGTTGCTCACACAATGTCCAGGTATTGTTTTGCAGCAAGGCTTTGTATTCATTTTGCATGGCCTGGTACCAATTAGGATCATTTAGAGCATCTTCATGACTGCTTGGTTCTTCATCATCTTCTTTTGCAACTGTGGCTGCCCAAGCCTTTGGCTTAACAATCCCTGACTTTGATCTGGTTGTCATGCCATGTGTATTGGTCATCTTCTCTTTTGCCTGCATAGAAATATCTTCAGCCTGTTCCACAACATGGTCAGTGCAATGCAAATTGTCCATCTCAATAGGTAAATCAATTATTAGTTGTCCTCTAGATAATGATTGATGTGATGATGTATTAGTGGAATGTGATGAGATGTTGTCAGGTGAAGAAAGAGAGGTTCTCTGATGATTCCCATTGTTAGGAGAATGAGTTTCATGAGGTAACTGAGTTGTGGTTGTAACAGGTTTTGGTATATTAGCATCAATGTGGGGTGTATGATTTTGAGGCATTTCATTTCCAATGGAGGCTGTTGTGAAACTTTTCTGGTGAGGGAACTTCTTTTCATCAAAAACAACATGCCTAGTGACTATTACCTTTCTGTTTGGAAGCATAACCTTATATCCTTTATACCCAGAGCTGTAGCCAATAAAAGTGCATATCTCACTTCTAAACTGCAACTTGTTCTTATTGTAAGGCCTTAATAATGGATAACATAAGCACCCAAAGGTTTTAAGCTCCTTATAATTTGGTTTCTGGTTAGTAAGGAGCTCAATAGGAGTTCTGAAGTTTAGAACCTTTGATGGGGTTCTATTTATCAAGTAGGAAGCTGTGAGGAAAGCATCATCCCAATGCAAAGAAGGTAAGTGAGACTGAGCCAACAAGGAAAGTCCTACTTCAACTAAATGCCTGTGCTTTCTTTCTGCAAGCCCGTTTTGCTCAGGAGTATAAGGGCAGGATTTTCTATGCACAATGCCATTTTCAGAAAATAAGGAGTTTAAGGACTGAAACTCTCCTCCCCCATCACTCTGAAAGATTTTAATTCTGCCTTTAAATTGAGTTTCTATGAGGCTCTTGAAGTGTTTGAATGCTCCCAAGGTATCTGATTTTTGCTTAAGTAAATAAACCCAATTATATCTGGTGGCATGATCAATAAAAGAGACATAATAGTGATAGCCATTGAATGATCTGATGGGTGCAGGTCCCCATAAATCTGAGTGCACTATATCAAATGGCTTAACATTATTTTTGGAGGAATCAACAAAAGGCAGTTTATGGAATTTGGATTTCATGCAAGCAGAACAAAGAGGCTCTTCTTCATTAACAAAATCAACATTACAATCCTTGAGCATTCTCCTAACAACCTTAAATGAGGGGTGCCCTAGTCTATTGTGCCAATCAACTAGGGTACATTTATTTGAAACTGCAACTGATAAAGCTGAAATATTAAAAGGTAAATCCTTAGAAATCTTCTCTAATGTCTCTTTCTTCTTAGTAGGCAGGCTTGATCTCACAAACTGAAAGCAGTAAAGTCCATTTCTAAGTGTTCCCTTGAGGAGTGTTCTTCTTGTTGCTTGATCCTTCACCAGGCAGAACAAAGGATGAAATTCAAAAAACACAGCATTATCATTGGAAAATTGTGCTACACTGATGAGGTTTTTAGTAATATGAGGAACATGTAAAAGGTTTTTCAGAACAAAGGTGCATCTCTTATCATTAGGACAACTAACAATTGAATCACCAAAGTGAGAAATGGACAAACCTGCACCATTCCCAACTTGAACCTTCTCATTTCCTTGGTAGTCTGAGGCTATGCTGAGATTGGAGAGGTCATAAGTCACATGGTTTGTTGCCCCGGAGTCTGGGTACCAGCTCAACTCAGAAGTTTCTTCACTACCAGATGCATCTGCTATGTTGACAGAATGGCTTGCCATGTTTTGTTCTTTGGGAACAAAGTTCAGATCTGCTCTATAATAGCATTTATCTGCAGTGTGGTTTGAGTAGTGGCAGATTTGGCATCTTGTTCTGCCACCAGATCTTCCTCCTCTTCCTCTGAAGTTCCCATTTCTACCTCTTCCTCTTGAAATGCCTCCTCTCCCTCTCTGAGTGTCAAAGCCTCCCCTTTGACCACTGAAGTTGTTTCTTCTACCTTGGCCACTAGTGTTGGCTGCAAAGTTCACTGAGAATTGGTTGTCACTGCTATTTCCCTCAAAGGTCTCAAGTCTGCTCTCAAAGCTAAGCAGCATAGAATGAGCTTCATGGAGACTGAAGTGGTCAAGCTTAGAGGTTAGCATGACAAGGACTGAGTTGTATTCATGTCCTAGCCCTGAGAGGATATGCATGATATGCTCCATTTCCTCTACTTTCTGTCCAGCAGCTGACAAGAGATCACAACAGTTCTTCACCTTGTTGAGGTAATCCCTCATGCTCAAGTTCCCTTTCTTTAGGGTTTGAAGCTGCAGTTTGTACTGCATAATCTTTGCAGCATTTTGACTGGCAAAATTTGCCTCAACACAGTCCCAAACTTCCTTTGAGGTGGTGGATCCAACGGTTCCAATGAGGATGTTCTCAGATAGAGAGGAAAGCAGCCAGGACATCAACAGTTGATCTTGCTTTATCCATTGAGTGAATTCTGGATTTAGGGTCACTCCTTCTTCAGAGGTGCTTGGTATAAGCTGTGGGGGAATTCTTCTTTCCCCAGTGAGGTATCCCTCGAGACCATGGCCTTTGACAGCAGCTAGAACTTGCATCCTCCATATCAAGTAATTGTTTTCTGTGAGTTTTGAGGTTATGAGCTGGCTTTGGGGCTGTATCACTGAATCTGAGCTCACAGTAGGAATAGAAGAAATACTCATTTTTTTTTTTTTTGAAAATGGAAATCAAAAAAGCTGAAAACGAGAAAGGTATAGAGCCAGGATGCTATCCCGCTCTGATACCATAATGGAAATCATAAATATGAGCTAAGGATAATGGCATAAAATGTTGTTCCATTTCTAAGCAACAGCACGAGAAACAATGGATGATAAGAAGGAAAGATAGTGACTGCTAGTTAATACCTCAAACCCTAGCTACCTTGCATTATATACAAGACAAAAGACTAGTCTAGAATTTACCTATGCTAGTGAATAATGAGAGTAAAAGTAACAAATGAATTAATCCTCTCCATACACGTATACACTCAGATGAAGGACAGTGGCTCATGCATGAAGCATGTTGAGCTGACGTCATGCATGCGTAATCCGATGATGTGTATGTAGCTGATTCTTTTCACTGATTACCCTTGGGGGTCGTTCCTATTCTTCCGTGGGGAGCGATTCTAGTGTTTTGTGTCTTTTCTCCCGCAGAGAGCGTTTCTAGTATTTTGTGTCGGTTGTGTTTGAGTCTGTTTTTTATTCTAACTTGGCTAGCTGGGTTTCTAGGACGCTTCTAGCGTGTCCTCTCATTTACATTTATTCGGAGTCCGTCCGTACATTGTATTCGATCTTTGATCCCTTTGAGTGGTTATATAATATCCTATCGCTTCGAACAAAAAAAAAAAAAAGTTGCTTAAACTCATTACTTCAACTTTACATTTCCCACATATACAACTTAGAATTAATTTATCATTCACCTTATAATGGTTTTGAGAATTTTTTAAGTCTTTTACTTACAAAAAAATGGAAAAGAACCGTAAATGGTACAAACTCAATTTTTCTTACAATCTTTATGGTAATTCATATAAATAAAATATTTTATCATTATGTAGATATTTTTACCCATGGTCAAATTTATAAAATATTATATGCATATTATATAGCATACAAATATAAATGTAATATCGCTATATATAATTTACAATATTTTATTTATATTGTGCATGTGCACAGACTTAATGATTAGTTTATATAAAGCAAGAAAGAATTAATAGAAAGTAATGTATATAAACTAGGGTGATTCTACTGTCAGGTACCCCTCGTACATGCCTCGTACATACATAACATCAGGTACCCCTTCAATTATTGCCAAGTGTCCTATTTCATAATAAAATTAAAAAAAAAAAAGTAAAAATCATATAGGCTATTACAAAAATGCCCTTATTAATTAAAAAAAGGCTTAACTATTAAAATATTTATTTAAAAGGTGTTCAATTATTCATAAATTGAAATTAAACCCAAACACATTAACATAATTTAATTAAACCTCTTTTTAATTAAACGAATTCATGTTCGTACATTCATCGCATTCTTCCGATCATCTCTAAAATTCATCTTCATATAGACTTCTCGCAGAGTCATACTCTACACCAGAACTCAAAGACATACAATATTGGTAAGCTATGTACGAACTTGTTGAAGGAATATCGAAAATCCATTGTGCATTTGTATTTAAATTCGTGTTGATTTTGGAATCCCAATCGCAGGCAAGATAAATGAAGGTAAATAGTTTGAATGGAAACTGGAACCTAACTCTGTCAATTGTGCATTTGTGTATTTAAATTCGTGTTCAAATTTAGCGATGCAAGTATTTACACGATCTGTGCAATTTTAATATTCATATATAAATATTTTCGATAATTGATTTATTGCGAGTTTTTCCTCGTTATGATATAATTTGGATTTTGATTTGAGGATGCGGGGTATTGAAGAGCCAAGAACTGATTTTCAAAAGCCCAGCCTATATGATTGCTAACTGTGGATTTATCAGCTTCATCTGAGAAGACAAATTGAAAGAAGTTTGGGCTAATTTCTTTGACTGTGATTGGTCATCTGGTGTGCCATATTTGACTAACAGCTCGACGGAGCCCTTTGAGGTTAGCTCTCTTCTGATATAATTAACAAGCATATTACTTAATCGACGAAATGTCTGTGTGAGGTATTTTACTGTGTTCTTTTATTTATTAATTTGCAGAAGCTATACACGATTTTGATATAATAAAAGAGCAAGATCAAGTTGTTGGAGATTGGACATCAAATGCAAACAGAAGCTGTTTGTGTGGAATTTTTTTACTCGAACTCTACAGTTGCAGGAAATATTAAACAGAGAGGGGTTGTGATTGATGAGGGCAGTGATCACCTCCTGGTTTTGTATTTTCAGGTGACTGAATGAGTAATTAGCTTTTGAAGATTGAGATGTATTTGACAATTGCATTTGTTGTGACTGTATGAGTTGATATGTAATTGTACGTTTTTCATATGAATGTGAAGAAATAAAATTTAAAAGTATTTTCATGTATTGTATACGTGAATAGACAATGAATACACTCACAGAATTGTAGTTGTTGTAAAACAATGGAAATACACACAATTTGTTTTGCAGTAGATTAGTGCAATATAGCATAATTTGACAACAATTTGTAAACAACTACAAAATTACTAACATTAAGAACCGTATATTGGCAATACTAGATGACTTAAAGCAGACGACCAACCAACGGGCTGAAAATTGAACAAAAACAAGAACTGACGTACAATACAATAAAGGCCAACGACAAGTAAGACAAACATAAACAAAAAACAAAAGAGAAACCAAAAAGCCCCAAGACACCAGCAATCAGAATCCATGTCATTAAACAAGCAAAACACATGTTCAGCAATAACAGCAACCTGTACTTTCATAATTAATTTGTTCAACCATCTGACCATCTTCAACAAAACACAAAAAGAAATGTATGTTCATCCATCCACACCATCCCAACAGGTATTAAATAGTTCAAAAATCTACGTCAAACACCAAATCATCGCCCTCAACTTGTACTTTCCTAAAAATTATATTTCTGCCTTGAACTATCTGACAATTTTTGACGAAAGACTTCAGCCCTGTGAATATGTGCTTGTTCCCTTCTTTCTTCACATGGACGATCCACTGGTTGCCCCCATGACGAATACTAGCAGATTGTACTTCATCATATTTGCCCATCAACACTTGATTCCAGTATGTTGATGGGATCGTCTGTTTCATAGTGCATTATTAAAAGTAGTTATTAGTTATTACTAAGTCATTAATATTTTTAAGAATAATACATTAAAAAAATGTAAGGGTACAATATTATAAATTATATAATTGCAAGTACATATATTTTACCTGCCGGCCACGGGTGACAAGAGTGATGGAAGCATGTATATGAAACCCACCAACAACAACTTCGTCTTCCATGTCATCCACTGGCTCATCATGTTGAGTGCAAGGTCCCAAAGCAGATCGAAGGGCACTCCGAGAATATGTAAGGTCAAAATGGTTGACAATGAACCTGTTTGGGCACGTCGATTGTACTCTTCATGTATTTCATAGTCATTAAAATAATTATCGTTTGACACAATAAAAAACATAAAACCTGTCTGGGCCTCCAAGTTCAAAAACTAGGATGTCATGTTTTTCAACATTGTTTTCCCTCGAAAAGTCCTCTCATCCATCTGCAAACCCAATCTTTGTTCCAAGGCGCTTAATTACAACCGGCCATCTGAATGCATCATCACCCTCACTGTTCTGTAAGGTGCATTCAATTGGAAGCAAATGCTCGATATGGAAACCAATCATAGGGGGGATAGCCTAAGAAAAATGCCGATTTCATGTGAGATACACAATTCGTTTATAAACACAAGTGTCATATTTAGGTAAATATTCAAAAGCTGTATTTTTGAAACGTGTATAACTGATACTGTACACATATGAACAGATCTTAGGTAAATCGAACAGAAAACATCACTCTTACCAAATGATTTTTGTTGTTGGGGAATCTGTTAATTAACATAAATCGGTCAACTTCTAATAATTTCGGGTCATTGCAGTCAGACTCTTCGGGCACATAATACCGGCTAATTAACCGATTCTTCTGAGTCCAACTATTATCAAAGTGGTAAAACTCAAAGTTGTTTGGTTTTACTAATTTGAAAACCAC
>CACSLK010003813.1:1021546-1062111 GCA_902706635.1 Striga hermonthica
TAACAAATAGTCGGTTACCGTTACAAGCGGTTCGGTACAATTCGATTTATTTTCTCTTCAGTTTGATTTTGTTCGTTCGATTTTCGGTTAAAAAATGTAATTTATAATTAATTTTTTTATGTGATTTTTTTTGTGGTCAACTTAATGCAAACAATCACTTATTACGAACCCCCACACAAAAGGTATATATACACTAACAATAATGCTACTTGTACCCTTTGGTGTACCCACACCAATAATTTAAACATGGTTAACAAAATTGTTATAAAATTACACTTTAAATATCACGTCTGTCAACATGTGTCATATAATCATTACTAAAACCTACCCAAATTTCATCATTAAACCATTTATTGAAAATGGCGAAGGTGGTTGCGTGTGTAATCGGTTTATGGAGAGGGACAATTTTTTAACTTTTTTTTTACAACATAATTAAGGGACTATTTTTAAAAGGAATAGTCTCAACAACAACAATCATTCCCATTTCAGAATACACCATTGAAGTTGGAGAGTGGTACTGCACATCCTTTTTTATTTTTTATTTTTTATTCTTCTGAAACTGTTCCTTCAACATCTCTTCTTCATGTTATTATTGCGATTTTTCTTATTGTTTTTTAAACGGCTCATCAAATCTTTTGATTCATTAATTTTGTAGGTTAAATTCGGCCATGGCGGATAACGACGACGTTCTAAAAATGGCAGCAGTATTTCGCGTACGAGGCTGGAGCGAGCAGGACGTATCGATGTGTTACAAACTCTTCTTTGAGAAGGCTCTCTCATTGCCCGACATTCACAGGCCATCGGTGTTCAACTCAATATGGACTCCACTGGCGCGAGATCTGTCACAAGTACTGGCAGGTCTGTCGAAAACAGGGCTGTTAGAGAACAAATACAGCGGCTAAGGAACCACTTCAACATGTTCACGATCTTTCTTCGTAGAACGCGCTCGAAAGTCGATTGGCAAAGTGGCGAGGTTAGGGTCAACAAACTCTATTGGTCCTACGTGCGGCCCGAGGTGAATTATTAATATATTATACATTACCTATGTATGTACATTAAAACTAATGACTTACAATTACTACTAATTATTTATGAATCGCTTCTTTATTTTTTTTGTGTTTTTGTCCCTAACCAAAATAATAAAGGAAAACGCAATCGAACGATTTCTCCGAACAACTGGCTTCAAGTGGTACAGCGATTGCTTGGTGGTATTTGATATGAGAGAAGCGGCTAAAATTTGTTTCAATGATGCTGTTCAGGCGACTTTTGATGTTCCGAGTGATTGTGAATCTTCATCTGCTGATTGAAATGACTTGTATAGGGTGGATCGTGTTTTGGGTTTCAACTCGATATGTATTATGTTTCTGTTTAATTTTTTTTTCGTAAATGTTCGGTGTTTGATTTGGCATATGGTTATTATTAATGTGATGGTTAGGGCTTACTGTTATTATGACTTATTTTGAGATGGTTAATTAGAACCTATGTATATTAATTAAAATGTGACCACCCAGTGTTTCATTACTAATGTTTATTGCGTTTACCAATTATAAACAAACAAGGAAAATATCATATTAAAACATATTTTAATGTTAATCTTATAACAAGAAAAAAGTGGATGGTCGAGCCGTCGACGAACAAACACAAGAAAAAAAATGCATATGGTAGATTGTGGTTGTGGTTAGGGGTAAGCATCTGTGCGTTTAACTGAAAATATATAAAAGATAACCACCAATTATTGTTATGTAATTAAAATTGTAAAAATCAAGGTGAAATTTTATTTAAAAAAAGTAAAAAAAAAACATGACATTTTATGACATTCGGTCCGGTTCGGTTAATACCGTACCATTCGGACAAAATATCAAACCGCACTGAAATACTTGCCGTTTTTCAAAAACCAAACCGCACCGATAACCAAACTTACAAAAAACCACACTTGATATCCCGGTTCGGTGCTGTGTTTGGTTTTCATCTCGGTCTTCCTCAACCCTAGGCTTGTATCCAAATCAAATTTTTTTGATTCAATTCGATATTCGTGATTCGAATTCGAATTCGACAACGAAAAATGTTTTATATTCGAAAGTTAAACGAATTCGAATTCGAGTTTGTAAATATTCAATTCGAAATTCAAATATTCGATTCGTTAACAATAATTATATAAAATTTTTTAAATTATATATAGTATACATTTTCTTTATAATATATATATATATTGTTATATTCCTACTATATAAAAAATATAAATATCATAAATTAACAAATTTTCCTAAACATATATGAACTATAATAATTATTTTTGTAATTGTAATATTAACAACTTATGATTGTTATTCTATATATATATTTTGAATTTTTTAATACGCAATTCATGTGGCATTGTTTACACTCCATTCAGAATATGACTCTCTTTATTTCAAGTTCACACCAAAGCCATTTAAAAAATAATAAAAAAGGATTCACATCGTGCATATAATAAGAAATATTCACGCTCCATATTTATATAAATATATATATGGCATCCATCCGATTATTTTTCGGTATGGATTGTAACTACCATTAATTATCCACTTAATACCGTCTGATAGTTTGTGAAGAATCATTAAAATATATTTTAATTCCATTACCAAAAATTACGTTGTGTACCAAACTTTTTAAATAAAAAATTGTTGACTTATTCCTTAACTTCCATATGTGGAACCACTAAATCACGTCCGGAATTGGCGAACAGTAAATCCATCTTCATTTTTTTATTTTCAATTTTCGTAAATGATATCCTCATCATCTTTTCTGAAGCTGTAAACCGAACATACCACACAATAGTGACAACTCATCGGACGTTCATCGAACTACAACACCCCTGTAAGTCTAATACACGTTGTTTAGATTTGTGTCATTTCGTGAAGGGCATTGTTTTGTGACAATTATTGTTTAATTAGTCAACAGGTATTAATTCCATGGAAAATTACGAAGATATAAGTTGCAACTCAACTAAAGCAAGTGATGAAAAAAACACGAGTTGTGATCGGAAGGATGAAAATCAAATGCGCGATAAGAGTTTTATATCTTGGGAGGATGCTGAAAAATGGTACATTAATTATGCCAGAAATGCAGGCTTTGATGTTAGAAGATGCAACTGCAAGACTACGAAGGATGGCTTGGTAAAGAATAGGCAATGGGAGTGTTCTCGGGCAGGCTACAGACGAAAAATTTTGGACGGACACCAAAGAATTAGACAGGAAAAACAGAACATGAGATGTGGATGCAATGCAAAATTCCGTGTTGCACATGATATCCATGGAGGATTATACCGTATAACCAAATTCGAAGAATCACACAATCACCCTCTTGAAAGTGTCGAAACAGCTCATCGTCTTAGGTGTAATAGGTAATACAACTTTTTTACGTTACAATCGCACCGGCAAATTACATTAATATTATCTTTTTTTTTGTATTATAAATCAAGAACGCATAAATTAATGACATTACTTTTTGTAGACAATTGACAGAATATGAAAAAACAAAGTTGATGACAATGAACGATGCCGGCATCCGAACATATCAGACGTTGAATTACATTGAAAATATGTCTGGTGATCATACAAGCATACATCACAAGAAAAAAAAATGCATACAACTACCTTTCGAAGCAAAGGAGCGATACAATGCGCAATGGTGATTTTAATACAGCTCTTGCTATGCTCGAAGGAGTGAGGATCACCGATCCTAACTTGGTTTTAGAAACAACATGCGACGATGAAGGGAGGTTAACCAAACTTTTTTGGTGTGATGGTTTTTCTCAGGCAGCCTATGTGCAATTCGGTGACATTCTGATTTTTGACAACACGTACAAAACAAACACATACAAATTCCCATTGGTAATATTTTCGAGGATAGATAACCACCTGAATACGACCATATTTGGTGGGGCATTGATGCATAACGAGACGTCCGAATCGTACATATGGTTGTTAACAGTGTTTGTTGCGTCAATGAAAGGGAAGGTGCCTATTACTGTTATGGCTGATCAAGATGAGGCGATGCGTTCGACAATAAATAAAGTCTTACCTGGTGCTAAACACAGACTATGTGCATGGCATCTCCACAGAAATTGTGTCCAACGAATTAAGGTCCATGAGTTTTGCAAAGTTTTCGGGAATTTCGTAATGAAAAATTGGACAACTGAGGAGTTTGAATCAGAATGGGAATTGCAAACTGTCAAATATAGTGTGGCGGATAATCCATGGGTGAAAGATACATTCAAAAGTAGAAATCAATGGTGTGATGCTTACCTTCGAGGGAATTTTATGGGGATGACAAGGACAACACAACTAGCAGAATCTTTGAATGCGCTCTTCAAACATGGAGGGACATCGGGTAGGACGATTACGGAGCTCCTCAAATGTTTCCATCGCGTTGTGGCATCGTTACGTGCAACATTCTTTCAGAAACAGGAAGATTCGGAGATTACACCGTTTGACATTCCCTATGGAGCACCACTTCACGGGATTCAAAATCACCTCTCAGACATATATACACGCTCCGTTTTTGCTAAAGTTCGGAAGGAGATAGAAGACGAGCAAAGTAATATTGTACTTGGGAATAAGAGTAGCGATGGAGACTCACATGTATTCCAGCTGGAAAGATATGGTTCTAAAGAACAAAGGCGCTGGACTGTACGGATAAATTTAAGTGAAGGGAAATTCGAGTGTGATTGTAAAATGTTGGAAACTGATGGTTTGCCATGTAGTCATCTTATTACCACTTTCAAGTACTTGCATCTTCGAAAAGTGCCAATGCAATGAATACGCAACAGGTGGACAACAATTGCTGGAAAAGAGCTTAGAGAGAAATTTCACTACATACCTGCAACTAGTGATCCCCAACGGAAAAGGTATTTTGAACTGTATAAGGAATCAGTTGATATGTGTATGAAGGCGTCACAGAGTGAATCAGATACTTCAAGATGTTTGAAGAAGGTTCGACGTGCAACTGTTAACATACACAATAAAGAAGAAAAAGATACCAGAAAATCAACTGATGTTATGGATAAAGAATCACAACTCCTTAAGGATCCGGCTAGAGGGTGTAAACAGAAAGAAATTTCGGGAGATCCACGTAGGGTTAGGTCTAGAGGGGCACCTATAGCAAAAAAGCAAAGATGCAAATCATGCGGGTACATCCTTATATATTTATACCTTACAATTCAAATAATTTTTTCAAAGAAACAAGGATGTACTTTATTTATTACCTACGATATGATACTTGAATTTTATTTTGCAGTGAGCTCGGGCATAAAACGACTACATGTCATTCGAAGATATCGAGTAGTCAACCGTCACAGTCTGAATTTGGAAATGATGATGACTTTTGGACTCCAAAGAAAAATATGAACTGAGTACAGTGAGACACGCTTTATTATTTATGTATGTTTAAATGGAAATCACACATATGTTACTGCTTTCAATTTCACATTTCAATTGGTGTACTTGCAGATGATGTATGAGAATGTTCCATTGTATACGTATGTCATGGAATAGTCCTCAAATTAATTCAGCATAGTGTATTAATCTATTATGAAATCGGCTACAGTTGGTAAGCTGGTAACTTGCTGTGAGTGATATGGGGAGAGGGGTTAAGTTAAAGGTGGGATGTTCAGTTATATAAGCAGTCATTTATCCCTTTTATTGCAGGTCAAATCCTTTATATAGCTTTGGACTGTGGGGCTCATGTGGACATGATGGTGTGGCATGGGCATAGATATGCAAGGTTCACATTGAAATCTACTTGTTACATAAACCATCTCTTGTGTGGATTAATGCTGAAAATACATTGTTTGCTGTTTTGGAATCCACCAAATTGAACTCATTTATGCCATTCATGTGTAATATTCTATATTTGAACTCAAGTGTGTAATATGAATTTATAATTTTTTGTTATTTCAATGGTTGTGTACTAAAGGTTTGAAATAGAATTAATGAACATCTACTAAAGGAAATCAGATCAAATGAACAACAAGATTCACAGGTACGGTTAAAATATCCATCATATTAAACAATATAAATAGGTAAAACATAATTGTCAACTAGTCAAGCTAGGTAGATTTAACAAGCTTCATTTAACAAAATCACGTGAACTTACAAAAGGGCAAGTCTGTCTAATGACGACGAAGGTAATCCTGAAACCCGTCTACGTCGCTTACTTGGGAGCTAGCGTCGGTTATGCTATCGGCAGAAAAATTATCATTCGACGGTTGATCATTAGTAGCTGGGCAATCACTGTATGTCGATTCGACCACCTCTCTCGAGATTCTCTTAGACTCCACTTCATTTGGATACCCGAACAAGCACCCTAACGGTCGGAAGATTGCCACTAGTGAGTCCCACTTCGGATCCGGTTTATCAAACAAGTAGAATGAAATTGCCCAATGCTTGATTACATGAAAAAATACAATTATTATATAGCATGACAAAATAGAGTACGAAAAGCCGAATTTCACAACCAGATAATTGCTATTTACCTCAATGGCGACGTCTTCAACAACAAGGGGTACATGCATGGTATAATTGCAGAGGTCGTGATCCACATCCTTCTGCTCCAACAGCCAATTCATTGTTCGATACCTTTCTTTGAGTACATGGTACATCTGCCAAGTTTCATTCAAAGAGAAACAAATATTTATCTCTTCGACAAATGTTGCATGGATCTGCCTAAATTCACGCCAAATTTATGACTCATGGTTCATGCGCTCCATTACAACAAAGCGCCGCAATATCACACAAAATTTATCCTCGATCCATTGGTCCCACCGTTTAAGCATTCCATATCAAATGTACTTAAAGTGACCCTGTTTCGTCTTGGGCAAAGTAGAATCATCCATTTTTGCTTTGTTTTCGTTGTTTTTGCAGTACGGTGGTGGTTTTGGTAAGAGAGATGAAAGGTTACTGGTTGTTTTGGTATGAAGGGAGAGAAAGGTAACTTGTGGTTTTATGTTATGTTAATTGTGCTTTTTGGAATGTGATTGGTTGGGGTGACCGGTGTCTTATCAAATTCTTTCAACAAGCATTTACACCTTTTGTTCTGTTTTGTTCTAATAGTGATGAGATCCTTGATATACGTCATCATCACGTGGGGTTAGCCACTCAAATCTGTTGTGTGTTGACTTTTAAAATTTCGATTTTTTTTGTGAGTTCATTTTTAATTTCATGCGGTTGTCAACGATCAAATATTATGGTTACAGACAATACAACTTGTGCATGTTAACGGTAGAGCTGGAAACGAGCGAATGTTTGCGAACAAAAGCTCGTTCGATCTCGTTCGTGTTCGACAGAAGCTCGTTCGTTTGTTAATCGAGCAGAGTTCGAACAGAAAATTAGGCTCGTTTAATAATAGAACAAACACGAGCTCGTTCGTGAACATTCGGTTATGTTGTCGAACATTAATTTAATATAATATTATTTTATTTTATGTTTTATATATTTACATATTATTTTTAATAAAAAATATAAAATTTAATATAATTTTATTTATTTATTATAGTTTTACTTTATATTTTTAATAAAAAAATCTAAATTATAAAAATATTTTTATTTTATTATTTTATTTTCGAGTTTGAACGAGTTCGAACGAACATATTTCACGTTAATCAAACATATTTAAAAAAATTATGTATTAAATTATTCGAACACAAACAAACTCCAACTTTGACGAACAATTAAACGAACGAACTCGAACACAATTTTTTGCTTGAAATATAAACGAACAAACACGAACACTGTTCGAACGTAAACAAACATGAGCTCCAACATCCCAAGCTCGATTTGGTTCGATTTACAACAATAGTTGGCGGTCGCCATTCCAAGTTCACATAATTGTTTTGAACTATTTTTATAACAACTCAGAAATTTACAATCCAGAGACTAACTAGTTAGTCCCATGAAAATCTAGGAAAAAAAAAAAAATACAAGGTAAACTCTTCCCTAATCATCTAAAAGAAGCACAAACCAAGCACTACACCTACATCAGCATAAAGCAGAAAAACATGCTGGAACTCCTAGCTGCAGACTGAACCGCCACAAACATCAGATAACTGGAACCACCACTGAACCATAAGACCTAGAACAAGTTTACTGTACTATTTGTTAGGACCTTCTAGCATCTGTGAACTCACTCCATTCTCTCCAACCAGAGTTAACTGTCACCATATTTGCCATTTTAATGTTGTGAAACTTCTATAGATTGTGAGTCTTCCACAACCACTATATCTCTCGATACATTGTCCATTGAATTTCACTTTCACTTATCTTTCGTATTCCGGTTTTTGTAAATATTAACCAGTTGGAAATAAAATGCCTACATCAATCAATACATTGTTATAAATAGACAGACATATTTAATACTTTGTTATAAATTGCCTACATCATGAACAACATCTCATTTGGCAATTAATTGCCTACATCAGAACATCATGAAGAGCAAAGGAATAATTTGAAGAGCAAACATCTCAAGGATTGATCTACTGGACATTAAAAACAATTATGACATATCACACATTCATCGTCCATATTCAGGCATTTCATCAAACATGTAATGTGCTTGCTAAGGACAAAGAAAATATAAAAGGAACCTCATTCAACAAATTCACCTACTCAAATCAGAACAAATATTTAATCAACCATTGAATACGAGGGTGAACATCATATGCAAGGGAATGGTATAACAAAATCTCAAAAAAAAAATCGAAATCAGGACGGGAGTGTACAATCATACTTCAAACAACGTTGTCTGTCTTTACAATTTGGAGTACAAACTCACTATAACACAAACACATTTCAAATTTACCAGGACGAATCGGTCGCGCCTGTTGAAACCTCTTCATAAAAATTTTATGTCATCTGTATCCATTTTGAACGTATGGTTCGTGAATCGTTCAAACATTTGTATGGATAATTATATAGTTCGTGGATTTTGATGAAGACCAAAAATAATTTGAAGAACAATAAGAACAAACCTCCAGTCGAAGTGAGAGATTGATTTTTTTTTTTTTTCAAATCGTTGATAGATGATACGAAATAATACTGATCTTTTAGGATATCAACATAAATTTTTGTATCTGTAGGATTGTTAGACAAATAAGATAAATAAATGTCCTTGAAAGTAAATATAATTTACATTTTATAATTAATTACATTAAATTTAAGATTAAAATTAAAGTAAGGGTATAATAGGTTTTTTAAACATGTACGAGGTGTACGAGGCATGTACGAGGGAATACATGTACGAGGCAAATTCTTTTTTGCCTCGTACATTGAATATGTGGTTGATATTAAATTTTGAATCAATCTAATGGTCAATAAAGGGGGTACCTGTTGTTATGCATGTACGAGGGGTACCTGACCATAGAAGATCCCTATAAACTAATCATTAAGTCTGTGCACATAGAAAGTAATCCGATGAACTTATATCAATAGACTGCCAATAATTAGGTTTTCACAGTTTTCTAACAAATATATATACTTTCACATGTTCAAATATTACACTTTAAAAAAAATATTACACTTTAAAATATAATATAATATAACATAAATAAAAATATAATATTTGTTGTAAAATATAAACCCTTAGTGGGCGATTGTATATAAATTGAATAGTAAAAAAAAAAACTCAAATTTACCTCAATCCAATATCTTCAATATTATCAATATAATTAAATAATATCAATTAATCATTCTTACACAACAAATCAATTATAATTCACTATTTATCAATTCACATAATTCTAACTAACTATCACTTCCAACCATTTTTCTCTTATTTTACATCTAATCAACTTTAATTATTTTATTAAAATATTATTTTAATATATTCAACAACAACTAATCATACCATCTTTTTTTAAAGATTAACTATAGTTAAAAAATATATAAAATAAAAACTAGTTCGATCCATAAATAACCACCCTCTTAGCCGTCAAACAGTACATATATACATTAAAATAAGGGTTAATTGCTAAATAAACCTTAATCTTTTTGCGTTTGGCAATTTTATCCCAATCTTTGGGTAATAGCAATATAATCTCGACCTCAATTTACTTATTGCAAGTTCAACGTAAAACCGGTTGGACCTCCAAAAAACTGATTGATTTGAAGGTAGTTCGAACAAATCGGAGCTCATATTAACCGGTTCACTCCAGATCTAGGAGGAGACTCATCACTGGTAGCATACATCGACGTGGAATTTTTGACTTTGTGCGTGGATATACATTAAATACGTGGAAATTGTCAACTTGCTACGTGGATGACATAAAAACCCGTTTCAATGGAAGACTTGGACACAAAATCGATCCACGAATCCCTAAAATCAATCACTCTGCACCCAAATTTGCAATAAGTAAATTAATGTCGAGATTATATTGCAATTACCCAAAAATTGGAATAAAATTACCAAATACAAAAAGATTAAGGTTTATTTAGCAATTAACCTTTAAAATAAATATATAAAAGAGACAAAGAAAGGGCATTGACTAGTTGGAGTTGGGGCCAATGCTGGCCCAACCTAACAAATCATAGTACGTAATTAAGCTGGAGTTGGGGCTAATGCTGGCCCAACCTAACAAATCATAGTACGTAATTAAGATAAGAGTGGCCCAAAACTCGAATGTGTTGTTGATGTTTTTTTTAAAATTTTAAAATGTTGCATTTAACGTGGGATTAGAAGCAATCAAGGAAGATATGTCGCAATATTTTGTCTTTTTATATACTTTTCTCTTTGGAAAAAAAAAAAATATCAAGGATAAAAAGTCCATCTAAAAATAGAGATCACGTTTTAGATGGTTGGTTTTTTTTTTTTTTAAACTTAATAATTGTAAAATTTTTATTTGGAAACTTTTTTCAACCCGGACAGGCCCCATAGGTTGACCCGGGACCCGGCCAATCTGGAGCCGTAATCGGTCCGAGTATGCTATTTGCACCGGGTAGCAATGAACCCGATCAAACCCGGTCGACCCGAGTCATTGATCCAGTCGGGCAACCCAGTTGACCCGGTCCTTATATATTTTTTTATTTTTTTAGAATATTTTTTATATAAAAAATAAAAACTATGTAATATATTGATATAATAAATATTTATTGTGAGATATAATTCCTTTAACACTTTAATGTACAAATTTTATATGCAAAATATTTATTTTTGTTACTTTTATGTATATTTATATGTCAAAAATACTATATATTTTTTTAAAATAATTTAAAATTAATTATTCGGTTCAGCAATTGACGCGGTGACTCGGCGGTTGAATCGGTGACCTGGTGACCCAGAAACCTGCACGGGTCGATTTTCGGGCCGGGTTTAAAAACTATGTTTGTAAACATGTTTTTTTCTCCATCTATTAGGTGTGGCTATTTAATTCCAAAATAAGTATATAAATATATCAGCCCAAATTTACCTAGTTAAACTAATTATAAAGTAGCTAGGGTTAAACCCTATTGATGCATCTACGCGTTTTGCAATTACTGGTAAAGCTGTGGGTAGATAGGCGCAATGAAATATATGTGGTAAATTGGTAATGGTGATGTTACACTGCTGCTGCTGCTGTTAGACAAGTTATGCTATGCTATTTTATATATATATATATATATATATATATATATATATATATATTTTATAAGTATATATATCAAATGAGATATTCTAAAACTCTTGAGGGAGAGTTTTGCCGCCCTTGTGGTCCTATCCGGCTCGATTCCAGATTAGTCGGTTCCCCTGTGGATCCGGAAACCGGAAGATCCCTGTACCAAAAAAAAAAAAATGAGATATTCTAAAAAACAGCAACAAAAAAATAATATTATTTTTGATACCATAAATATGATTTTTTTTTTTTTTTTTAAGAAAAAATATTACGGGTTAGCTCATAAAATTTATGCAAAACCTATAATTAGAAGCGGCATGTTAAAAGACAGACAGCATGCGACGTGAGTTGATTGAATTTTTAGTTTGGTTTGATTAAATTTGAACAAATTTATATGGTTTGTTGTGGAAAAATTTCAATTTTGGTCCGTTTACTTGTCTAAAATCATTTTTTTGGTACACTAACTTTCCATTCACCAATAATAGTATGTTATGTCGCAATTTGTATCATTTTTGGAACATTACACATCAAATACAGTACATTATATTGCAATTTGTATCATTTTTAGGCCATTAATCGTGAAAAAATAATGTACCATTTTCGCAATAGTGTCCCAATAGTGATACAAATTATAACATAATGTATTATTATTGATAAGGGGAAAGTTAGTGTACCAAAAATGGACTTTAGACAAGTAAGCGGACCAAATTTAATTTTTTTTTCGGTTAGTTGTTATTGGGTATATTAAAATAAAATTTAAAATAAAATGAATAAAATTAAATTGATGTAAAACTAGGAGAGAGAAGATTTAATGTGATGGTTAGTTAAAATTATGTGAGTTGATTAATAGTGAATTAAGGTTGATGTTGTGTGTAAAAATAATTAATTGATATTATTTAATTATATTGATAATATTGATGATAGTGACGTTGAGTTAAAGTTGAGTTAGAAAAAATGATTGAGTTAAAAATGATTGAATTATTTGGGTTGAATTTGCATCAAAGCATGCTCTAAGAGGTTGGGCTGCATCTCATTTTTTAGCAAGATTTTTAATGGTGAAAAATAACGTGTAGAGTTTAAGGTGCTCAACGTGTGTTATAACACGAATTAGAATAACATGTGTTGCAACACCAGAAAAGTTGAAATAGGGGAAGCACACAAAAATATAAAAAACTCTTCGGGGAACGTCCCACTACCCCTCAGAGCTCTTTCATTGATAATTCGATTGTGCACACGTGTATAACGTTGGACTTACAACAACTAAAACTCTCTTCTAGCCTAGCCAACAACTATACTCTAATCTAACAACTACTTCTTCGGTCACGTCCCGTGGACTTCTATCTCTCGAATCCCTCGAGCTAAAACTATACTTAATCCCTAAGTACTGATCACAAAAGTGTTTGAATGAAACGAAAGAAAAATCAAACGAAAGACTTCAGTTCTTTGATGACATAAGGACACCGAAAATTGAATAACAAAGATTGAAACAAAAAACTTGAAGCTCGAATGTTGTATGAAAGATAATGATTTCAGCAGTCTTTCTTCGATCTTCAAGCAGGGTGTACATACAACTCCTTAGACATGGAGTCTTCTCCAAGTTCTTTCCTTCTTACATGATCTTCTTGATCTTTTTCTAAAAAATAATGTAGTAGCATGGAAAGTAAATATCTTCCTTGATCTCATTTCAACGCGTCCCTTTCCATCTTTCATGCATGTCCATATCCTACGAAATATAACATAATAAGATCATGCAAATCTTTTCTAAATATATTAATCATATAGCTATTCGAAATGTATATTATATATAAATAAGAAGAATTTCCCTTTTTTAAACTTTGTGCTTGCAAGAACATATCTTCAATATATTCTTTTTGAACTTGTTGCCAAAAATAAAATCTTTCACAAGGAATGGTGTACTTGTTTATAAATATATTGATATTTGATTTTTTTTTAGTTAATTATGGTTAATCTTGAAAAAGTTGGTATGATTAGCTGTTGGTGAAATTTGAAGTTTAGGTCAAAATAATATTTAAAATAAAATAATTAAGACTGGTTTAATGCAAAATAGAAAATATACGACTAGAAGTGATAGGTAATTAAAATTATGTGTGAGTTGATGAATAGTGAAGTAAAGTTGTGATGTGTAGGGATGCTTGATAGATTATTTATTTATATTGATAATATTGAATATAGTGAGACTGAATTAAAATTTTAGTTAAATTTTGAATTGAGATTGAATTGTTTTGTATTAAAATCGCGGGGAAGAGAGTGCGGTCTCACCAGATGAAACACACCATAAGAGGGTGAGTTTAGATGCACCTTAGTGAGGTTCCATTCCAAAACTAATTTGTGATGGGAGGAGTAGCCCACTAGGATGAAGCGCACCATAAGAGGGCGAGCCTAGATGTACCTTAGTGAGGTTTCATCCCAAAACCAATTGGTGATGGGAGGATGCACCTTAGTGAGGTTTCATCCTAAAACCAATTGGTGATGGGAGGAGTAGCCACTGGACTTATAAACTAGGTTCATTTACCCTATATAATCAACGTGAGACAACTCACAAGTGATATTCCAATTGTGAGTCCTTTGTAAGCCCAAACCCACATAGGTAGAGAGATAAGCCCAAGCCCAGAGCAGGTCGAGTAGAGAGGTCATTGCAGGTTCTAGGACAGGCCCGCTCTGATACCATATTAGAACCGGGGGAAGAGAGTGCAGTCCCACTAGATGAAGCGCACCATAAGAGGGTGAGCCTAGATGCACCTCAGTGTGGTTTCATCTCAAAACCATTTGGTGATGGGAGGAGTAGCCCACTAAACTTATAAACTAGGTTCATTTATTCTATATAATCAAATGTGGAACAACGCACAAGTAACATTCCAACATTTTGAGATAGGTGGTAATTAAAGAAGTAAGAGTTAGACAACTTTAAGTTGGTCTAAATGAAACAGATTGAAAGTGGATGATAAAAAATGGACGTACAAGAAGGTGCCACGCGTCGGGTGGGTATTTATGAGATACCGCCCCTCCATCAGTAAACTAACCCGCTTTTATGATCACCACGCCAACACCTAGTAAAAGCTAGTTTAATTTAAGCACTGCAGTT
The DNA here is from genome assembly GCA_902706635.1 of Striga hermonthica. NCBI lineage: Eukaryota > Viridiplantae > Streptophyta > Magnoliopsida > Lamiales > Orobanchaceae > Striga > Striga hermonthica. The sequence continues at coordinate 1,036,270 of CACSLK010003813.1, forward strand.
ATAAATATCTTGCTAAAAAAAGAACAAAAAAGAAGAGGCAACTAGCTAGTGAAGAAAAAAAGGAAGAGAAAAAAATGGCTTCAAAACCAGGGATTTTTACAGAATGGCCATGGACATGGCTTGGAAACTACAAGGTATAATGTAGTTTTTTATGTTGTCATAATTTGAGTTTTTTTAGAACAAATTAGTTGACTCTGGCTTATTTGTGTTGATATGTTGTGATTTTTGGTTTTGATCGTGTGATTAATGTTGTGCATTATATATAGTATGTGGTGTTGGCACCATGGGCAGTTCACGCCACATACGCATACATGGTGAAAGATGGTGCAGAGAGGGATCTTTCGCACGCGATAATATTCCCCTTCTTGCTAACTAGAATGCTTCACAACCAAATATGGATATCTTACTCTCGCTATCGGACCGCCAAGGGAGCTAATAGGATTGTCGATAAGAACATCGAGTTCGAACAGGTCGACCGGGAAAGAAATTGGTATGTAAATAAATTTGAATAATAGCGATGTTAACATTTAATTGATTCATTGATAGGATATGCTAAATGTGGATATTTTGTTTTGTGTGGTGAAGGGATGATCAGATAATACTGAATGGATTGATGTTCTATGTGGGGTACTTGTATGTGGAGAGGGGCCATCATCTTCCGTGGTGGAGAACCGATGGGGTCGTGTGGACTGTGCTGCTGCACGCGGGCCCTGTTGAGTTTCTCTACTACTGGCTGCACCGGGCGTTGCACCACCACTACCTCTACTCTCGCTATCATTCTCATCACCACTCATCCATCGTAACCGAGCCCATTACATGTACGTACAATTTTGCGCGTGCACGAAACAACATATAAATACATGAGCTAAATTGCAAAATATAGTCGGTATCTTTTACGCGGTGACAATAATAGCCACCATTGTTACGAAGTGACACTAGTAGTCAACAACTTCTAAAATTTCTGAATTATTACCTAAATTCGGCCAAACTCGACAGAATAATGTCAGAACTCACACTCGATTGATGTGGGTTGGGCTCGACGTGTATGCAGGTATGTAGACTATGTTGAGCCCACATCAGCCCAGTGTGCGAATTCTGACACAATTCGGTCAATTTTGTTCGGATTTGGACTTTGTTGCCAATTCGTAAAGACGATAACTAGTATACCGTTTCCACAACTTAAGCAATGCTGGCTAGATATTGCAGTTTAGCCTATATACATATATAGTTAATTTGCAACTAACAACGATCGCACACATATAACTAAGTTTGAGTAACTTATGTCTCGTGAATTAATTTTATTCGTGTTTGCAGCCGTCGTTCATCCGTTTGGGGAGCACGTTGCCTACTTCATACTATTCGCCATCCCGTTGCTGACGACTGTGCTGACTGGGATGGCCTCGTTGGCCTCGTTCGCCGGCTACATTACGTACATAGACTTCATGAACAACATGGGTCATTGCAACTTCGAGCACATTCCTAAGTGGGTCTTCTCCGTTTTTCCTCCCCTCAAGTACCTCTTGTACACCCCTTCGTAAGTAGTTTCATTGCTCCCTATCTAAATACATCTAATCACTTTTACATTGTTACATATGTATGTCTATTAACCTTAACTAAGTAGGTTGTTAATTTGTAATACAATATATCATCTTGTGGTATGTTGAATTAATTATAGTAAGTACTGATTGATAGAACCATCTTACCATGGCATTACTCTACCACTGAGATGAAAGGCTTATCTTAAGAGCCTCTCATCAATCCTGATAGATAGAAGTTGGCATGTGATCTCTTTGGATCATAAGTTGTAGATCAGTTCTTTTTTTTTTTTTTTTCTGAAATATTGATTAATTGATTGGCATCACACGTTTCTAGGTTAAAAAATAGGTGGGACCACCTGTTTATTTATGTATTGCTATAGCCAGCTGTGAATTTTTATGAGCTAGAATGTAATTATCACCTTTTCAACACACTAAATAAAATTGGTAGGGTTGGCAGCATGTGCATAAAATAAAATATATTAATAAATGAAATTGGGAACGTGTACTCGTGTAGCCTTGCTTTAGCCTTTATGACTAGGGTAGGGTTGCAAACAAGTCGAGCGACTCACGAGCCGCTTGCGAGAGCTCGAGTCAAAGCTCGATTCGAGCTTGAATTTGACCGAACTCGAGTCGAGCTCGAACTGCTCGAGCACGAACTCGAGTTGAGCTCGAACTCATATTTTGCATTGTCGAGCGACTCGATATATATGTTAAATTATTAAAATACTGTATATATATTTATAACCCAAGTGCTTAATGGTAATTTCATTGAAAAATTTTCGAGCTGAACTCGAACCGAGCTCGAGCATTTTATTTAAAGTTGAGCTCGAGCCTCATAAATCGTCCTCGAGCTCGAGCAGCTAAAAAAATTCAATCCTGCTCGACTCGACTCGACTAGTTTGGTGGCCTACAGTGATGTTCTCATCTTATCACCCTCCACAACACTAGTTGCAAATCCAAACGTCCCAACAAGATATTTATACTTTTGTCTGTTTATGCAATATAACTAATACCTCTCAATCATAAGAAAATTAATCAGAAATGCATTTAATATATACTCACCGACCCTAAACATGCTCACTAGACACGTGTCAACACCACATTTACTCACATTTACAGTGTGAGGCAAGGTATTATCCCAAGTTCCCAACAGACTCTTCAACATTCAAACATAGAAAGATTTCAAACTTTATATTTATAAATTGTTTTGAAACATGATAGATGTACAAGAAAAGAATAACCAACACATTGATGAATTATGGCCAATTATGATGACATTAAATAAAAATTAACATTGAAACTTACTCTACCTGGACATGAATTTGTAACAGTTGGATGATGATTGTAGATATAACAGACCTAATTACTTGTGCTATTTTGATGTTCAAACACAGGTACCATTCCCTGCATCACACTCAATTCAGGACCAACTACTCGCTTTTCATGCCGATGTACGATTACATATACGGCACCATGGACAGATCATCCGATGCGTTATACGAGAATTCGCTTGTTAGGACAGAGGAATCGCCAGATGTCGTGCACCTGACTCACCTGACGACCCCCGAATCCATATACCACTTGCGTTTGGGGTTCGCTTACTTAGCTTCCGAGCCTCACAACTCCAAGTGGTACCTGCGGCTGATGTGGCCCGTCACAATCTGGTCGATGCTGATCAATTGGATGTACGGTCGAACTTTCATTGTCGAGAGGAACACGTTCAAGCACCTCAAGCTGCAAACTTGGGCCGTCCCCAAATACACCATTCAAGTAATTAACAACATAAACGAACAATTACTAGGATCTTATACAATAATTAGTTTGAAAATGAAATGTTTGGTAGCCTTAATTATAGGCTAACATTAGTAAGTTTGATATGGTTTTGCAGTATTACATGCAATGGCAGAGAGAGTCGATCAACGGGATGATTGAAGATGCGATTCTAGAAGCCGACAGAAAAGGCACTAAGGTGTTGACACTAGGCCTATTGAATCAGGCAAGCCAAAATATACTCTTCTTTTTCCTTAATTTTCCCTTTCTATTTTCTTACTATACTGAATTCGGGAACGCGCGATTGATTCAGGATGAGGGGCTTAACAAGAGTGGGGAACTTTTCTTAACAAGACAACCTCAGTTGAAAGTGAAGGTTGTGGACGGGAGCAGCCTAGCAGTTGCTATCGTGCTCAACACCATCCCGAAAGGAACAACTCGGGTCCTCTTTGCGGGCAATCTCTCTAAGGTTGCGTACTCGATTGCCCTGGCCTTGTGCCATGGTGGCATCCAGGTAAAACAGACCGCTCGATTAAAAGTATATATGTACCTGATTGCCAAGTTTTCAGAAGTATACATGTACTGTAGGTATGCACGATGCACGAGGAAGAGTACAAGAAGTTGAAAACAAAGCTTACAAGTGAGGCTGTGCATAATCTGATGCTCTCTCCAGTCAATCTTCCAAAGGTTTGTTTATTTATTATGAAATACTAATATCATCAGCATTGGAAATTTGGAATATTGTGTGCTGATACAAATTAAGTGGTGATTTGCATTTTGCAGACATGGCTAGTGGGTGACGGGCTTCGAGAGACCGACCAACTGAAGGCATCGAAAGGAACAACATTCATACCCTTCTCTCAGTTCCCGCCCAAGAAAGCCCGGAAGGACTGTTTGTACAGCTGCACGCCAGCAATGCAAGTCCCGAAGCATCTCGAGAATGTCGATTCTTGTGAGGTTAGGACTTATTAGGATCATTCTAATAAAGCTCGATTTCCCTCCTGAACTTTTTTTCTTTTCCTTTATGTCTTAATTCTTTTTATTATTGTGTCGGTCGAGTACAGAACTGGCTGCCGAGAAGGGTGATGAGTGCAAGGAGGATAGCGGGTATAGTACATGCGGCTGAAGAATGGAACGTGCACGAGTGTGGGGACATGATGTTCGATATTCAGAAAGTGTGGCAAGCAGCTCTTGACCAGGGCTTTCGTCCCCTGACCGGAACAACTCCTTATACGAAGCTCGACTAAAGAAATCGTATTCTTCACATCTTAGGGATCATTTGAGATAATTCTTGGGATGTGTAATCTTTATTTCAAACATTATTAAGTACTGTGTCCTGTGTTAAGCAGTAACTACTTTTTACAAAGTTCGATGTATTTTGCTGAGTTTTTTTTTGCCTCAACTCAGAAGAACTCTGGATAATAGAACTTGAATTCTATGTGTTATCACTGATCACATGAAGAGTATAGACAATAATATTTGAACTATATATAGGAATTATTCCTAACATCTGAAGGTTTTAATAACATTTGTAAAGGAGTGAAATTTCGTTTGTCTATGTTAAACTATATATAGGAATTATTCAACTACTTCCGTTAATGTCTGATACTTGAGTTGTGATATTAAAACAGGGTAGTTAAATTCTGAGTTAAACCTGCAAATCGTGGTCAACGTAATTTTTTAATTAACCGAAAAAAAAAAAATAAATAAATAAATCTGCATCGTGGGCTTTAACCGTCCCCCCACTCTCTACACTTCCTACATCATGCATAAAACCACAGTTTTTGACTTCCAACTTATGATTCTTAAGGTTTGCTAATTATTCTTAAGGTTTTGCTAAAAGCTCAAATCAAAACTCATAAAGAGAAGTTAAAAAAAAAAAAAAAAAGCAAACAAAAAATGCAGAAATCAGTACTTGTCGTCATCTCCATCCTTTACTTCTTTTCATCCATCTTCTCTTCAGGCAATCGATCCTTTCCTTCCCTACACTCTATGCAACTGGTACCACAGATCTCTAACAATTTTTTTTTTCTTTTTTTTTTTCAGATGGAACCCGACTCATCATCGTCAACAACTGCGCCGACCCCATCTGGCCGGCCCTCCTCGGCACGGCCGGCCACCCGACCCCAGCCGCTGGCGGCTTCTCGCTCGGCAGCGGCCAGCAGGCGGCCATCGAGACCCCCGACCTCTGGTCCGGCCGCATGTGGGCCCGCACGGGCTGCAACTTCAACGACTCGGGTCACAGACCATGCGAGACGGGCGACTGCAGGGGACAGCTGGCATGCTCGGGAGCTAGCGGCCGGCCACCGGCAACAATGGTGGAGATGACACTGGGAACGGCGGCAGATCCAGAAACACACTACTACGACGTGAGCTTGGTGGACGGGTTCAACTTGCCGGCGTCGATGGTGCCGGCGGCTGGTGGTGGGGCAGCCGCTTGCGGGGTGGCGGCCTGCGAGACGGACGTGAACACGTACTGCCCGGACAGCCTGGCGGAGAGAGGGCCCGGCGGGAGGGTGGTAGGGTGCAAGAGTGCGTGTGTCGCGACAGGGGCTGACAAGTACTGCTGCACGGGGGAATACGGGAGTGCTCGAGCGTGCAAGCCCACGTCGTTCGCCAACCTGTTCAAAGCGTTGTGCCCGAGGGCATACAGCTATGCGTATGACGAGGCGGGTGGGCTCAAGACGTGCAGTCGGGCTAAGAGGTATGTCGTCACGTTTTGCCCGCCTAACTGAGATTTGAGAGAGGGAGAAGAAGGGTTTGGTGTTTGGATGGGTTGTTTTGAAATATGGTGTATTTTGTTCTTCCTTCATTAGCTTACATTAGTTTCTGTTGAGTTGTGTTGGGTAGTATATTTGATCTTTCAAACAATTTCTGTTCTGATTTTATGTGATTATAGTGTGTATTTATTTGGGTATTGAGAATTCTTCATTTTTACATAGCCACAACATTTCTCAAACAATTCAAGGAAATCACCAATATAACTGTTTCTATTACACCCTAAAAGAGGACTAGGTTTAAAGCGCAGCAGGTCGATTGTTTCCATAGTCACAGGTTCAGTTAACTGATGTCTGGAACAGATCATCCATACATCTAAACAGAAACCTAATCTCTCATTACATGTCAACCATATAAAATACAAATCACAACTAATCATTCAAGCAGTTGGTGGATTATTAACCAAGTGTAGCATCAAAGTGCACCATTCATAGAATGCCCCGAGCACGAACAGCCCGAGGACTACAACAATCAGTGCAATCTAACATCAAGGCCTCAGCAGTCAAACTACTTGCAGCACCACAAAAATTAAAAGTACTGTTGTTAATATGAAGTTCCAAAGTGTTCGTTAGCTATAAGCTTAGCTTCACTTAAGGATCCACATCCCACTCATACTTGCAACAAGAAGACCTTACCTGTATGGGATAATGCTTTGCACCTGCCTGCCTTAATGATTTTTAAGGAACGCAGAATTCACTATCATTTCAATTGCAGTAGTGTTCTCAAAAGCTTCAATGCGATTTTCATAAAGATCAGAAGATTGTTGGATGACTTGGCACTAGAGTGGCAAGGGTCGGCAGTTAAGGTTGAGATTGAGGTTATAGGGCGACTGCTTAGGAAATTTGGATTGAATCAAGAAAGTCGATTCATGAGCCAAAATACCAGAAATATTGAAATATATTCTAAATGAACAAATGCTGTGGGACTAAGCACAGAAAAACATAGACATTTCTTCATTCAAACTAAAGAAACCCAAAACATTGATGTGGAAGCAAAACTATGCGTGCTGTTCTCCAACTAGCCATTAGATAATCAAGTGATAATAAATTTGATCACATCAAACTATTCTGGAGCATAATCAGTAAGCATACAGACCCATAACCATTTTATCAACATTGAACACCAACATGAAATCACAATCTGCAAAGTACAATAGATAAATGTAGATGTACACTAGGTGTTTGCATATTCGAGATCAACTTAACAGAATCTGTAACATTTATTGACCTCTGGTTTTTGTCTTATCAATACAAATTCAATGAAGGGCTCCTGTTTTCTACCAAAACGAAAAGGGAAGCAGCAAAATGTATACGCGAGTCTGATACTAACCAAGTAAAGAGAATATACTTATCCAGTCATTTCACCACACAAAAACAGCAACATTAAAAAACAGAAAGAAAAATGGTTACATAAAAACAGACCTCAACTCAACTAAATGAGTACTGTGGTGTAGCCCTGGAAGCCATACTAGCAACCTGAGCTTGCATCTGAATGGCCCTCACTTTCGAGGCCGTGGCTCGGTGGAAAAACTGTTCACGCGACAAAAGCCTCACGTTCCTCAAGTACTGATCAAAAGGTATAGCCCCTTCTTGAACGGCCTTGTCCAATGCGTATACAGCGTCCTCTACTGCCAAATCCGATGCCGTGCAATCCAGCATCTGCTTCGAGAGGGCATCACACGGCTGGAATGCCTCGTCCACATCCACATCGCCACTCCCCGTTTTACCTTCATTCTCTCTCAACCATCCTTCCATAATGTCGGTGTTCATCAACACCATCTGCAGCTGCTGCTCGAGTGCTTCCTTTTCATCTTGCATTTCCTTCAGCCCTTTTCTCAAATCCTCTTCTCGCTTTCTAAGCACAGCCTGAGCCCCAAAAAAACCTTCCATCTCACCCTCTCTGGCCTTCCTCATCTCCCAAATATCACCGTTCAAATTCTCCACGAGCTTGTTTATAGCATTTTTCTTGAAAACCTCGGCAGGATCCTCCATGATTCTTCCACTTCCGTAAGGAGGCGGTGGAGTTGGTGTTGGCGGATAATCCCTCGGTGGTGTGACCGGCCGAGGCGTGGCGGACCCCACAGACGAATTCAAACTGCTGAAAGACGGATTCAAATTGGGGGTAGGATTGGGGCTAGGGTTTGATGGCTTGCGCTGGGAATAAAGCGGCGGATCCCGGGCAAAAAAGTGGCTCAGATTCCTCGCCAACTCAACCAAATTAGACGCCGGGAAGACCCAGGCGTGTATGTACGGGATCGAGACGACGCCGTTGGGGGAGACGAAGGGGTGGGGCCGCTTGATGATCATGTCGCGGGTGGGGTTAACGAAGACCAGGGGCGCGTGGCGGGGGTAGGACTCCATGAGCCAGATGATGACGGGGATGTTGTAGGTGACGCCCTGGAAGGACATCGGGACTGTGCCGTCTGCCTGGAGGAGGTTGACCGTGCGGCCGTCGTTGTGGGTGAAGACGGCGGTCTTGGGCTGCAGGGAGGGGTAGGTCTCGATGAGGTGCATCAGGTGCTGGCGGATGTGCCACTTCATGTCCTCCGCGTACGGCAGCGCCGCCGGCCCCCGCTGCGAGAGGACGCTGTTGAGGAATTGCTGCGTGAACTGGGCCATCCAAGATCTTGAGTCCCGACAGACGATGAACAGGCGGCGCGTGTGGAACAGAGCCTCTGTTTATCTGTAGATCTCGATCGCTGTTGGTAGATATCTGATGACTGATGTTCAATGGGGTTTCTATCGAAAATTTTGGGTGTTATAGTCTCCTTTCTGATCGACTTTCGAATATGTGAAAACAAGAAAAAAGAGTTGGAAGTATGGAAATTTTCGCTGCATTTACTATTGACATGAAGTAAATAAATATGCGGAATGACCAAATAAATTTCTTTTTTTTTTAATTTAAGTTTGTTTAATTTCATAAAATAAAAATAATTTATATTTCATATAGTAAACGTTATATAAAACAAAATATATTAATATTATATTTTTATAATTTAAGAATATTTAATTCTTTCTTACTTATATATATTACCTCGACAATAAATTTTAACAAATTAAAGTTAGTTAATTAATAAATACTGACCTTATGACACAAATTAATACCAAGTGTAAAACCAATGTATTTTGCATATTAATTAATATGTTTATAATATGTTAAATTAAAAAAAAAAATACATTTTGTTCCTTAATATGTTGATGATATGTTAATTAGTAAAAAACCAATGGATTTTGCTGCTCTTGAGGGTAGTCGAGAGCATGAAGAGGCCAATCATGGGGTTTTAGACGCACCAAAAGCATACGAAAGGGAAAACAAGAGATAATATATCAAGAATATATTCATATTTCATAAAACTTGACTACTTAAAATAATAGGAAATGAGTCATTTAAATAAAACTCCTAAAAAGCCCTAAATAAATAACTTGTCTAACAAGAAAATGATAGTTGAATTATTTCTCACCCAATAGAAAGACTAGAATAATTAAATAACTTTACTAACAAATCTAATATTAAAATACTAAGAGCAAATAAAAGAAATAAATAATTAAATTAAAGATCACAGAGATTTTGTTTGTCTTTATCTCTATCATTCTCACATTCTCGAAAAGGATTCGCCATCGAATCCAGTGCAATCTTGTTTTAAGAATTACAATATGTACCTCACCAAGCAGCCTTGAATTATAGTCATGCAAATCTTGTAGGAATTCATCAACGGTAAAAGGCTTTCGTTCCATTTCACGCCTCGCCACCAATTGAAATTTCTCCCCCGCTTTCGCAATTGGCAAAAACATCTCCATCTTTAGCACCGTATTTCACAGTTGTTAATAACCTCATCCTCTCAAAAAGAGGCAGACCCTCATATTAGGGCGACCCCTCATCATCAAAAAGAGGCGGACCCTCATATTCTGGTGACCCCTCTTTATCAAAAATCAGCGGACCCTCATACTCAGTCGTCCCCTCGTCATCAAAACGAGACATACCCTCATATTCAGTCGACCCTTGGCGTCTACAAAGGCCTCTGAAAGTTCGAGAATCTCGACTCGTAACGATGACTCCCAACGCCGACCGTCAGCGAAATAGTCGTCATTCTATGTCTGATGACCGAATGGAGTAAACTCAAAGATGGCGTCTTCATCGGCACCGTCTTCTACCCACGAGTGAGGTGACCGAGAGTGGCGCACACATGCCGCAACCCCCGCGCATCCAATCACGCCTCCCGTCGTAACTCGTAAGCACGTTTCGACCGATTATCTGGGATATTGGTATGAACGCCAAATCGTACTTCCTCTAGCCCTGCGGATAACTCAGCCATCTGACGACCCATGGCATTGAATAGTCGGCCAAAGCCCACGGCGAATCTGTAACTTGTCGGCTTAACGACTCGACGGCAACGTCGCGCTGCTCGTCGGTTGTTTTGGCTCTCCTTAGAGGCATCCAAAACGTAATGGACTCTGATACCAACTGACGCAGCAATAGCGTACGAAAGGAATAAAATCTCAAGAATATATTTTTATTACATAAAACTTGGCCGCCTAAAACAATAAGAGATGAGTCCTTTAAATAAAATTCTAAATGCCCTAAATAAATAACTTGTCTAACAAGAAAATGATAATTAAATATCTCTCCTACCAAATAGAAAGACTAGAATAATTAAATAATTTTACATACAAATCTAGAATTATAAAACTAAAAGAAATGAATAAATAACTAAATTAAAGATCACAAAGATCTTGTTTGTACTTATCTTCATCAGTTATTGTATGCAGGTTTGTACAAAGCGATATCATTGGGGGAACAATATTTGCCCGATTTTGCGTTTAGAATAGAATAATTTATCCCCGACTCTCTAGCTTCTTTTATCATCGTTTGATTCATGTTTTTTAATTGATTTCCATCTATTTACATTTTCTGTTATTTCTTACTTAATAGTTCAAAACTCAATCGTGATTAGAGTGTTTAGGTCTTTATTTTCTTTTCTGTGCGATCAACATCACTCTAGATTTCGAACCGCCTTCTTCGAGAGACCGACCCGAGGTTGGGAGTCATCCCTTACTCGGTAAAAACAAAATTTGCTACAACAGAAGGCAGTGCGCATTTCCATCTAAACCATGAGATTCGGTTTCCCATTTCTGTGGGAGAGAGAGTTATGGGATAGCGCTCTCTCCCCGAGTAAGCGATAGGGCGATAACGATATCTGGCTATAGTATTTCTGTTCTTTTTTGGTATTTGGAGAGGTAGGATACGAAGACGCGAAAGGGGATGGGACAACTACGTTAAACCTTATATTGTCCAAGGAAGGAACTGGGACCTCTGGAAGGGTAGCAAGGAGACCAGACTCAAAGTCGCAGGAGGTTTCAATATGCTCGATTGGAGATCAGAGTGAGGCTCGACGCTACAAGGAGAGGGACGAGGTATGAGGGATCGACCAACAGGAGAGGGATAGCTTCCAGCTTATAACACCTTTTTGGACTCTAAGCTATGTAAGGATCGTACGTAAATAACGGCGTAGTCTCGACAAGAGCTTCTTTTCTAGCTCAACTTTCCTCTCCTTTCCCAGTTATATTGATCCTCTCCTTTTGCATCTGAGCATATTGAAACCTTTCTTTCACAACTAAAAGTATATATACATATCGTGTAGTCAGGTGGTATAGACAAACTTTGCTCCACCATTATGAATATGAAAATGCTACATGTACATAATAAATGTACATAGAGATGTACATAACACTCACATGGAGTGGAATCCACTTAATTTTTTTATTTTTAGTGAGTCCACTCAATGTGAGTGTTATGTACACTCCTATGTACAATATTATGTACCTATAGCATTACTCTTATGAATATCGTGTTGTGCCTAGTTATTATTAGACTGTTAGGCTGCACCACGGATAAATTAACAAAAGTCAGAAAGATTGAAGGTCCTTGACAAGTATTTTTTTTATTTATTTATTTCTATCATGGATGCATCGTGCTAATTATATTTATAGCACATTGCCATTTCAAAACCAAAAGCTTACAGATAAAGCATATACCAATTATAAGCTCAAGATTGGCAGGCCACCTAAATGAACAATTGACCACATATTAATAGATGAATGTATGATCTTTGTCTACTTTTAATTTGATGATTATATTCAAATGGGTGGCATTTAACATGATGTTTATAAATAGACACTTGTCGATATAATAATAATAATAATAATAATAATAATAATAATAATAATAATAATAATAATAATAATAATAATAATAATAATAATAATAATAATAAGAGTAACAATAACAATAATAATAATACTAAAACTTTAGTGCAATTCCCACCTAATGTTTAGAGCGGGTGTTTGGTATTTCTGCATAATATTTGCCTTTGTCCTCATCTCTTGTGATAGTCACATCCACACATTCCACACCTTTATCCTCTTCTATAAAACCATATACCCCCACATACTGAGAAATCATTCTCAAAATCCACCAGACAGATCACATTCTAGACACGTTATCACATACCAAAACAAGAAAATCTCAATCCTTCACTTCAATCACCCCTCATATTTGCTGAACGGAGCGCAACTGAACCATACAAACCAAGAAAAAGAAAAAACAAGGAAAAAAAAAAGTGAAATGGGCACAAGAATCATCCTTTTCTTGAACCTTCTCATTTTCCTTTCAATCTCAGACTCATCTCATCAGGCCAACACTGGTGATTTCATCTTCCACGGTTTCAATAATGCAGGCACCAAAATAGCCACAGACGGGGCTGCTCGAGTCGAGCCCAATGGCATACTCAAGCTCACAAACGACTCCCCGAGGCTCGTCGGCCATGCCTTCTACGAAACACCAATCCAGCTCAAAGATGGTAAAAGATCCTTTTCATTCTCGACAGCTTTCGCTTTTGCCATAGTCCCAGAATACAAAAAATTGGGCGGCCATGGATTTGCTTTTACCTTGTCCAAGTCAAGGGACCTGAGTGAGGCCCTTCCGAGTCAGTACCTGGGACTTCTGAATGAAAACAATATGGGAAATTTCTCGAGCCACATTTTCGCGGTCGAGTTTGACACGGTCAAGGATTTAGAGTTGGGGGATATAAATGATAACCATGTCGGTATCGACATCAACAGCCTAATCTCAAATGCTTCTGCTAAAGCCAGCTGCTTCGACCAAAACATTTCAGAAAAACAAGAGATCCATCTGCAGAGTGGGAAGACAATCCAAGCCTGGATTGATTATGATGCCAATAGAAAGGAAATTAGAGTCACACTTTCACGTTCCTCATCAAAGCCCGCATTCACAATCCTTTCCTATCCGGTCGAACTTTCGCCGATTCTAAAAGAGTATATGTACGTGGGCTTCTCTGCCTCGACCGGTTTACTCGCTAGCTCTCATTATGTCTCAGGATGGAGTTTCAAGACAAATGGCCAAGCACCGTCTTTGGACCTCTCCCTCTGCCCCTCCATTCCCGGCCCGAACAAGAACCGCCTGCCCATAACCGTAGTTGCATTTTTACTAGCTGCCGGTCTTTTGGCTTTTACAGTCGGGTTCTCTTTCTACGTGGCCGGAAAAATCAACAACCGGGATGTGGTCGAACCGTGGGAGCTCGACGTGGGCCCACATCGATTTTCCTACAGAGAACTTAAACAGGCGACCGGAGGCTTCTCGGACAACAATCTTCTTGGGTCTGGAGGTTTTGGGAAGGTTTACAGAGGTACATTGCCCGACTTTAAAGTCCAAATCGCGGTCAAACGAATAAGCCACGAGTCAAAGCAAGGGCTCAGGGAGTTTGTGACCGAGATCGAGAGCATCGGGCGGCTGAGGCACCGGAATCTAGTCTCTCTTCGGGGTTGGTGCAGGCGCAAAACCGACCTGTTGCTCGTGTACGACCTCATGCCCAATGGGAGCCTGGATAAATACATCCGGGATGACCCTGGGATTGTCCTGAGCTGGCAGCAGAGGGTGAAGATTGTGAAGGATGTGGCGAACGGGCTCCTGTACCTGCACGAGGAGTGGGAACGGGCCGTGATCCACCGAGACGTGAAATCGGGGAACGTGCTGCTCGACTCGGGCATGAACGCACGGCTCGGGGACTTTGGGCTTGCAAAGCTGCACGAGCACGGGTCGGGCCCGGACACGACACGGGTGGTGGGAACGCTAGGGTACGTGGCCCCCGAGCTGACGAGGAGCAGGAAGCCTAGCTGGCGGTCGGACGTGTTTGCGTATGGGGCGGTGGTGCTGGAGGTGGTGTGTGGGAGGAGGCCGGTGGAGGTGAGGGCGGGACCAGAGGAGTTGGTGCTTGTGGATTGGGTGTGGGACAAGTGGAGGGAAGGGCGGGTGATGGAGGTGGTGGACCAGAGGTTGGGAGGGATGTTTGACCGAGCCCAGGCTGTGGAGGTGATCAGGCTTGGGCTTTTGTGTTCGGACGACGAGCCCCAGAAGAGGCCGAGGATGAGAGAGGTGGTGAGGGTCTTGGAAGTGGAGTTGACGGTGGCCCAGACTTTGGGGGAATGTGGTCCTGATGTACTTACAAACACACCCTAAAAAAATCCTATCACATATATTTCTTTTGGGTACAATTTGTTAAGAATACCAGTGAGACAATTCAACAACATTACAACAACAACAACATAGCTTTTTAGTCTCATACAAGTTGGGGTAGGCTACAATTCAACAACATTATACAAATCATTATAAGGTAGTTTTTGTCCAAGGTAGTTGGATGTAATGAAGATATGATTCCCAGATGAAGTGAGATTAAAATGAATTTAGAGAAATAACTCTGTCCATGAATAGAGGGTACTTTTCATCTTAGAAGGAATAACTTCAACACACAGAAAAATAAAAACTTGTTCGCAACATAACCAAATTTAAGAGACTTAACAGGTCATAGGAAAAAGGACAGCACTAAAGAGACTTCCAAAGCTCCTACTGGTATGTTATACACATTATGAAACTCATAAAATACAATTCATTAGGCAGAAAAAAAAAATAAATAAAGGAAAAAGGGTAAATCGCAGAGGCAAAGTAAAAGGCAGGGAGAACACAGCGGCCGCGCCTGAAATGGATTCCAATAAAATCCAAGAAAAAAAAATTAACTGATTGCTTGGTCATAATGATGGGAAGAACCAAAAGAATTGAAGTACGACTGCAGTCCACCTCAACATAGAGAATACAACATTTCTATAGAAATATCTAATATTCCATGTTGGGCGACACGTCGCCTAGTTTTAATTCCTGGTAGACTTTATGTTATGCAAGTGGTCAGAGCTCAAAAGGAGGCAGGATA
The DNA here is from genome assembly GCA_902706635.1 of Striga hermonthica. Classification (NCBI taxonomy): domain Eukaryota; kingdom Viridiplantae; phylum Streptophyta; class Magnoliopsida; order Lamiales; family Orobanchaceae; genus Striga; species Striga hermonthica. The sequence continues at coordinate 1,051,633 of CACSLK010003813.1, forward strand.
AAGAAAATTTTACTGATTGGCATAATCCTATCGAATTATTCTAGAACAGATACTATGATTTTCAGCAAAATACTCATAACAGAACTAGAAAAGCACACCTGATTTTCTTTTCTCTCTCCCTTTCCATTCTTTTTTCCAAAATCCAGAAGTCGTTTAGTCCCAGAAAATACAAAAATATGCCACCCAAATGATATTTCAAGCATACATGAAAGAGAGACACAATTCAGAAAATGAATATAGATGTTAAGGGGAGAGGACATAGTTCAGATAATTAATAGTAAATAACAATCACAAAATCCATTATTGATACATTATACCTGGGATTCAAGATTGTTCAAAATATCGACTCAAAAACTAACAGCAGCTCCTCCACTGTTGAGTCTTGACAAAACTCAATACAGCATTAACAATGAATAGTAAACATCAACAGCAACGAGTGTACTATTTGTGAAAATCCCCAAACGGCAAGCACAAACAGAAAACAAAACAATGGAAATATTCTGGCATTTCCAAGAAAACTACCTCAATTAGTCGCCAAATGGAACCAATACAAAGCTGCCACCGGTGGACAATCTTCCATGGAGAGGGCTCTCAGTCGCGAAATCGCTAACGATATTGCTTCATAAAGTTGTCTTTATGAGGTCGTAACTGCAGACAAGCGTACCAACAGTCGACAGTGAGTTTTCACTTTATGTCCTGCAAACTCACCTCCTGTTAAGTTCAATTATAGCACACTTGAGCTTTGCACAAAAAATAAAACGAGGGCCTAAAAAGTGAGTTCTAACACCCATCCCCTTATTCCAATTTCCATAATCATCTGAGTTATTTATTTGTCCTTCCCGACAAAAAACAGAGGTTTTCAACTAAATGACATGCTGAACATCTGAAAAAAGAAAAAGCAGTCATAATTACAGCTTTTTGGATTTATATTCTTTGCATATCAAAATTTAGGGAGGCATATAATCTTGAATTATAGAAACATTAAGGTGAATACCTACTATCCCAATAATACCAAGTTACATTCTTCTCACAGCTCAAAGATTTAAAACTTAATACCTCACCAAATTCAGCAACTTCAGAAAGGAACAGAAAAGCCACAACTAACCTCACGAACACCATTTCCTAGCATTCTGGAACATGCGCAACCACGGGCTAGGGCCCTTCCTATCCACTTCCCAGTTCTCCGGGTACCACGGATACTGCCACATCATGAAGCACCTCTCTGGATGAGGCATCATCGCTAGATGCCTCCCGTCGGGCGAACAAATGGCAGCCACTCCCAAAGGAGACCCATTCATATTGAACGGGTACACCTCTGTGGGATTCCCACCATCATCACAGTACCTCACGGGGGTCAACCCTGACCCCACCACCATACTGAAAACATCCCCGTCAGGGAAATAAGCCCGTCCCTCCCCGTGTGCGGCCCATACCCCAAGGGTACTTCCCTCCATTCCCCTCAGCATCAGGGCTGGCGACTCCTCTATCCTCACACTTGCGAAACGGCACTCGAACCGTCCTGAATCGTTGTGAACGAACCTCGGCTGCGATGGGTCCCCACCACCTCCAAGCACGCCTCCAACCCCAGGACCGGGTACCCACCCAAGAAGGGCCATGAGCTGGCACCCATTGCAAACCCCCAGGCTGAAAGTGTCTGGTCGATCGTAGAATTCCCGGAACTGGCTCAGGAGGGGCTCGTTGAACCTGATGGAGGCAGCCCACCCTTTTGCTGAGTCAAGCACGTCTGCGTAGCTGAATCCCCCAACGAATGCAACACCTCGGAATCCGCCCAATGAGATGGCCCCACTCAGAAGGTCGGACATGGTGATATCCCATGGCTCGAAACCGGCTGCGTGGAAGGCAGCCGCCATCTCTCGGTCCCCGTTGCTGCCTTCCTCACGAATGATGGCGACCTTTGGCTTCGATTTTGCCGTCATGTATTTTTCGTCTGTGCATTTTGGGGTGAAGGTGAGGGCCCATGACGGCTCGCGACGGTTTCTTAGGCCTTCTTGCTCGAGCTCCACGCATGATGCCAACCGCTGGAGTTTTTCCAGACTGAAGCTGGTTTCTTCCCACATGTCCCTCAGTCGAGATGTTTGTTCACTCAAGTGAGTAGTGCCGTCGACTTTTAGTTCTACTGCCAGCGAGGAGCAAGATTGGCCGATTATCTTGGCAGATACTCCAAAATACGAGAGCTTTTGCATGACAGAATCGAGATTCTCTTTTCCGACCTCAAGCACAAGGCCAAGCTCCTCCGCAAAGAGTGTTTCGGAAACACTATTCTCAGTTGATGTGAGGTTAAGACGAACTCCGCAGTTGCCCGCGAACGCCATCTCGAGCACGCACACTAGCAATCCCCCGTCACTTATGTCATGCCCGGCCGAAATAAGTTCCTCGTCAATGAGACTTTGCACCGCATTGAAAGCGCTTTTGAGGTAAGACACGTCGTCCAGATCAGGACATTCGTCGCCAACTTGATCGAATACCTGAGCAAGGGCGGACCCACCAAGGCGTCGTTTCCCCTTTGCCAAGTCGATATGGAGGATAACACCGTCACTGCCGAGCTTCAGATCTGGGGTGACAGTTTTAGTAATATCAGGACAAGTCACATAAGTGCTTATTACTAGGTTTCCAGGAGCTTTGACAACCTCTCCAGACGCGTGTGCCGCCATGGAAAGACTATCTTTCCCTCCGTCAATGGCAATGCCGAGTTCGATCATAGCCTCCGAAAGGGCTATGGCCGCATCATACATATCGGCCCCCTCCCCATCCAGTTTGGCTGCATACATCCAATTCCCACTAGCTTTCACATCCGAGAGTGAAGTGACCTTGGCCCACACAAGATTAGTCAGAGCTTCCCCTACAGCTAGCCTCGCCATTGCTTTTGGATCCAAAAGACCTTTGATCGGCTGCTCCCCAATTGAACACGCCCCTCCCGTGATGCCATCATAGCTCTGAGCGATCACAGCCACATCAGCAAGTGTTATTTGGAGTGGGCCCACGGTTTGCTGCTGGGCCACGAGTCCCGTCACACACCTATCGACTTTGCTAGTCAGGAAACGCTTGGAAGCAACGGAAGGAAGTCTCAGCACCCTCTTCAACAAGTCGGTAACAGTAATCCCAGGAGCAATATCGAGTGGCTCTGTTGGGTTCCGAACTCGGTGGAATTCAAAAGTCTTGCGAGGCATGTCGCCAAGAACCTTCTCGAGCTCGAGATCCACAGCAGGTGGCGGCAGGGGCAGCCCGTTCGACTCGCACCTCTCAACAGCCAAACGATCCACGAGAACTATACGCCCTTCGCCGCTTATTGTCCCAATAACCGCCATTGAGACCCTCTCCCGTTCACAAATGGACTGCAAGAGTCCATGGCTTTCAGGCCTCACCAGAATAGCATCCTGCTCCTGATACTCCGCTCCCCAAATCTCTAGGACCGACATCGTGTAGTCCCCAACCACAACCGCACTTATGTCGATCGTAGCCCCCTTAGGGTATATTATTTCTTTGACAACATTACAATTCCCACCTGCCCCTTGGTCGTGAATGCTAACTATGGGGTTACTCTCCCCCATCTCGACACAAGCGCGTACGACTCGGTAAAGCTTCTGCGCCATCTCCGCATCCCCACGTTGTACTGCATTAAAATCCAACTCAGCATCGTTCTGCCCGCTGACCATGCTGGAAGCGGCTCCACCGCCCATTCCGATACGGTATGCGGGCCCACCAATCTTCACGACCAGCATCCCAATCTCAGGCTCCCCTTTGGATATGTGGCCATGGTCGATCTGACCAATACCGCCACTGAACATGATGGGTTTCAGCCACTCGCGCCTCTCACCGCTCGGGAGCCTCATCCCAAAAGTCCTTGTGTAACCCTGAATCAACGGCTCCCCGAACTTGTTGCCATAGTCAGAGGCACCATTGCTGGCATCAATGAGAATCTGAAGAGGAGAAGCCAGGTTCGATGGGTACGAGAAGGACGGGTCCTCCCATGGAGCATATGAACCCTCAATGTTGAGATTCCCCACACAGTAGCCGGCCGTGGATGCCACAACGAATGAGCCACGGCCAGTCGCGTGGGTGTCCCTAATCCTACCACCAGCGCCAGTCTCGGCACCAGGGTATGGGGCAACGGCGCAAGGGAAGTTGTGGGTCTCGGCAGTAAACAGAATGTCAAGGTCACGGGCACTTAAGTCCAGCGGGCAGGTTGTTCCTGGACTCGTGGGCCTCAACTGGTTTGCTAGAAACCCTCTGATTGCACTGGAATTGTCCTTGAAGCCAATGACCGAGTTGTTTGGGTTTGCCTGGAGAGTACTCTTCACAATCTGCATCAGGGTTCTATCAACCGGCTTGCCATCTATGACAATTTTGCCGGTGAAAAACCAGTGCCTGCTGTGCTCGCTGTTGGACTGGGCAATGTCAAATAACTCGACATTTGTAGGGTTCCGTTTAATGTCGTCCATGAAGAGCCTTGTGTAGTACTGCAGATCTTGCTCGTCGAAGGCTAAACCCATCTCATCGTTTATTTCTTCCAAAGCCTTACGGCCCTTTTCCATGACCGGTATGTAGCGGACTTCCTCTGGGACCATGGAGTTCTCAAAGGATGTAAGCTTCTCATTGTAAATGCACTCTGTCATCCGGTCATGCACCAGTGCAGCAAACTCTTTGATTTGACCGTCTGACAGCAATGGACTCCCGGCATCCATGCACAAAAGGTATCTCCTCGATCGTTCTAACCTGTTGATTTCAGTCAAACCACAAGCTTTGCAAATGGACACAGCATTGGCAGACCAAGCAGTAGTAAAGGACAGGCGGGGCCCAACTTCTACGATTAATGCTTTCGAACTCTTACTCTTATCTTCATTCAGATAACTCTCTACCCCCAGATTATTGGGCTCGTAGGTTTCCCCCAGAAGCCACTTAAGGACAGAAAGCTTCTCGGCCGAAAGATACCCGTCGATCCCAATATTGAAACACTGTTCTGTTTTCAGACCAGTGATTTGGTTGGAGACTTTGGTCTGAACGAGTCTGAGAAGCTCAGCTGTCTCATTTTCCTGCATCAAAGGGACGCGATAGAAATGTACGACTTTCTCAGAATCACTCCTTGCCATCTTCGAATCCTTGCTTAATGGAGTTGTACTTGCATCCCTCGAGACAACGGCCTCGATGTTGATTTGCCTCGGTCTACGGGAAATTCTTGCAGAACGATGCTTTCCCCGAGAAGCACCCCAAAGCATCTGGTTTGTCGGCCTTAAAGGATTTCCGGGCAGAACCGGTTTCTTCCTATATGCCCCCTGTATAGACAAGAATATAAGCAGACGCGGAATTCATCTTTAACTATTTATTCCGAATTCAAGACTAATAAAAACATATAATTGGAAACATACTTGGATGAATTCTTTTGCAGTTATTTCGCAAGTAGTTGCCATGGCGTACTCAGTATTTTTCTCTCTGTGGTAACCATAAATTGAAATTGTAATCATTCTGACATCAATATAACCCAAAAACATACTGAGACACATGAAATACAATTCATAACTAGCAACAGCTTACCTGATAAATGACGGTCGCGCCTTCGAAAAGGGAGGCTATGGCCTGCCTGGCCGGCGCCGAATGAACGAGCAGCGTCAGGGGCGGCAACAATAAAGAGGCTGAGAAAAAGTGAGAAAGATTCAAGAAAAGAAACGGAGAGAAGTTTACGCAAGAAGGGCGATGAGGACGGAAACGGGGAGAGAGAGAGAGAGAGAGAGATGACCTAAGTTGAGAGATGAAAACCAGTGGGGCGATGAGCAGAGCGTCGGAGCCGGAGGCCGAGAGTGGAGGCCGGCGGACGGGCGGTGAATGGCGACTAGGGTTTATGGCGATTGGGAAGGGCGACTGTAGTGAAGGATGATTTTTTTTATTTTCTGACTGATGCGTTCAAAATTAGTTTATTTAGTTAATTACGATTTATTTTAAAACATATATATAGTTATTTGTAATGAATATTTTGAGTTTATATTAAAAAAATAGTTAAAATAAAATTATTAAAGTTTTTATAATCTATATATATAATTGCTGGCAAGCTTTAATAAATTTTATTTAGCTTTAGTAATAATATAAGTTAATTTAATAAAAATAGAAGTTCATTTAATAAAAATATGTTTGTCATTTAATAAAAATTTGTAACTTTCAGTTACACAATTTCTATTGACATGTCTCATCTCTTATGATGCTCATTTCTGTAAAGTCTTTTTATGTCATGAAATACACAATATTTTTTGATTTATTTTTATATTATATATTTTTTAGTATTATATAAATACATATATCACAACTAATGAAGAATGACTACAAATATCTCTATTTTCAATTGCACTAATACAATAATAAAAAATATTTTTTTCGGATATTACAAAGACACATCAAACATTTTGAAAAATCAAATGCTAGAGTCACAAGTCAAAGGGGTTTAACGACAATTATTTGTTTTGATGGAATTCTAAGGATAGGAAAACCAATAATGTTGTATATAAAGAACTGCTTAATAATATTTAGATTCACTTTTTTAGATCTTTTTTTCATTTATTACGTTATGGTTTTATTTTAATCTATATTGTTAATTACTCACTCTTTTATTATATCATTTTTTCGTGCAAATGCACGGGATAAAACAAGTGTAAAAGTATGATAGAAGTAAATAAATTGATGATTAGTTAAAATTATGCTGATTAAAAGTGGTGTAATATATAATAATGATTAATTTATATTATTTAATTATATTAATATAGTATTGAAAATAGTTGAATAAAATTAAATTAAGTTAAAAATGGAGTATAATTGAAAACTTATAAACAAACACATCCTAAAGGTGTGTACCTCAAGGTATTCTCATCTTTTACTTCTTGAACTGATGCAATGCGATTTACCCACGTTCATTTATTTTAGGGGATGTGATTGGACTATTAATTCAACTTGATTTGTATATGTTGTTGTTTTTTCTTTTTTCTTTTTTTTTTTTTTTTTTTTTTTTTTTTTTGTATATGTAGTTTACAAAATATGATTGTTTTTTCTAATATTATCAAAATAGTCAAATATTTACTTCAATGGATTAAAATAAATGATATGACCCAAAATGACAACTATAGCCTTCAATTACTCGTATTCTCTCTTTTTGCCTATTCTGATTTTTCCCTTTTCAACACACCCTAAATTAGACTTTGTTCTTCATCGATTTTAAGAGGTAGTGGTCCCCGACCGTTCTGGGAGGGGTCGTGCTTGAATTCCTCAGCGTCGTCACCCTCATCCTTTAGACCGTCTTTATCGGTGACTCAAATTTTGGGTCATCTGCTATACGACAAGGAAAAAAAGGTTAGTGGATTGCGCGACCTAGGTCACAACCGCAACCAGTGTAATGGGACACTTATCTCATTTTATTGGACAATTTTTTTTTTGTTTAAAAAATACTAAAATTTTCATATTTTTTTTTTCATTCTCTACAGATAGAGACACAATTGACATGTTTTGAAACAAACTTGCATTTTTTAGATAAATTAAAATAAAATAAATATTTAGGTTGAGTTGTGTTGGGAATAAAGATAAATTGGGTTGTAAGATTGAGTTATGTAGATGGAAGAGAGAGAAATAAATTTTAATTATTAGGTTGGGTTGGGTTGAATTGGGATAAAGATGGTCTTAGGATCTTGGACATATCGAAGTTGGCGTAAGTTCTGCTGGCGGAGAAGACGACACCGCCGCCGTCAGAGAGCTTATTGGAGAAGATCGAGGCCTCCTCCAGGACGTGATGTGGCATGGCGTGGCGGCGGATGTAGGAGAAGGTCTCGCGGATCTCATCGAGATCCTTCTTCGGTGTGTCGAATTTCCCAGCACCGAGGTTGTCGCACAACATGAGGAAGGGGAGGAAGATGCAGATGAGGGTTAGTTGTCGTAGCGAACGAGCCGCTACTGGTGGGGGAGGTTCGGATCACCTGTCCATCTCTTAAAAAAAATCGATGGAACGAGCTTGTGAACGAATCAAATGCACATGAAGATGACTCTATTATTTCTTCCTTTCGTACCCTTTTGACACCGTAACCGCTTTAACAAGGCAAGCCTTAGCTAGGCCCGCTCATTCCTAACTGCCTTCCTAACGAGCATACTCGTCTAGGACTCAACAGCCCACCGAACGTGGCGAAATTTATGAGACTAATATTAAAATTAAAAAAATCGAGATTCAAAAAATTTATAGGGTAAATTTGGGTTGTGTTGATAGATCAATGGGGTTGGAGATGCGAGGATTTACAAGCTCCACTGTATCAAGATGGCAAAGATGTTTTTATATGCACTTTGTTTGTAAATAATTGACATCAAGGAATATTTTAAACTTTTTCGAGTGCAATTTTTGGACACAATGGTAAGTTGCAGACAGAATTAAAAAATCCTACCCTCGAGCTGGGATGGTTTTTATCGACTAACAAAGGATAGACACGTGGGCCACCACATGCCACATAGGATCTATCTCAATTCCTATCAAGGTATGTAAACACTGAATATTGTTGGATATCTAAGCTTTTCATGTCATATCTCCTAAAGTAAATGAGGCCACAGAGTCAGACGTCTTTTCCTCTTGCCTTTCTCTTCTCTCTAAAATCTCCTTTCGATAGAAGCAAAAATAGAGATCTGACCGACGGCCCCCCTTCTCAGACGCTGTCGATTCGCGTCTTTTTGCCTCACTCCTACACTCCCATATGACTTTATCTTACTTTTTTTTCCTTTTTTTTCTTCTCGAGAAGGCATATTCATTAATAAAACTCATATTTACAAACAACTAATTAGTCGACTAATTTAAATGTTGTTCGACTTTCATTCTGATCATGTGACCCACCATTGTCCTCGTCAAGACGTTCCTACCCTACTAAATGTCGCCCCAATCGAAGTTTTTTTTTCATTGTATCTTTCAATAAAAAAAATTGTGCATTGCTCACCCATGGGTTCAACCCGTTTAATTTGAATGTTTTTTCTCTCATTGGACATGTAATTGTGTGTGTATATATATATATATATATATATATATATAGGACTGGTTCAAATAAAAATTAGTGCCGGTGTGAGAACCGTGAGAACCATATTTGATGCTATTTATAATTTTGCATGATGCTATTTTTAACACACATGGTGCTATCATTTTTACAAGTGCTAATATAAATTGTGCTGCTATTTTTAATAAAATAAATCTATGTTAAAAATAGCACTAAAACACAATTAATCATAGCACTAGGTACAACTAAAAATAGCGGTTCTCACGGTTCTCACGCTAGGACTTGGTTCTCATTTGAACCAAATCATATATATATATATATATATATATTTACATTTAATTTATTTATATCATATGAGCATAGAAAATATAGATCATTATTTTAGTAAAATTTACTACTTGTCATTTCATTTATACTTTTTTAGTTATCAATTATCGGAGATTCATTTTACACCAAAAAACCCCCAAATCGTGCCATAGCAAAAGAAAAGCCTCTCAATTGCTGTTGCGGGTGCCTCCCTTTCGCCGGCCGATTTGCAGCCTCTAAAGCGACATTGCTCTACGCCGAGGACCGAGGTGGCGGCGAGCTCAAAGTACGATCGTCTCACTCTTCACGGCATGCCGTCTCTTCGTTTTCTGGTGGCCATGGTGGTTCTCAAGGGTGCTCCGACGTCTGTTTGGCGAGTTGCGGCCATCGGCGTTTTCCTCCGTCGTGGTGGGGGAATGGTTTGAGACCGATGCCGTCTAGTTCCCTGGATCTAGCCGCCTCCTGGTGCTGAAGTGTTGGGGTCCGACGGGGAGTGGTTGGCCGCCGTTGGTGGTGGTCGATTGCTGTCCAACTTGGTGTTGGGGAGCTAGATCGGTGTTGGGCTCTTGGTGTAGTCCGTGTTGGTTCCGGTGAATGGAGTTCGGGCTCATTTTTGTCCATGTCTAGTTAGGCCTTTGAGTGCATTTTCTAGATCTAGGTCGGGTCAGTTTTCCTTCTTTGGGATTCGTGTCATTTGGTAGTTTTCGGTTGGTTGTAGGCGGTTGCGGAAGGTTTTGTTCCTTTTTTTCCCTTCTCTTGTTGTTTGTGTGTGTTGTCCAGTGTATGTAGTTTGTTTTGTTTGTTTTGTGTTTTAATTGTTGTGTTATTATTGTTGTTTCTCTAGTTTGAGAGTGTGTATTCTCTTGTTGGGAGTGTCTTATTCTCCTTTTGGGAGCGTGTATTCTTCTGTTGGAAGCGTGAGCGTGTTATTCTCTTCTTGGGAGCGTTATTCTCCCGTTGAGAGGGTGTTATTCTCCTGTTGGAAGCTGTATAGTTTATTGTATTGTGAGTGCGTTAATGTAGTTACTTCTAAGCTACATTCGGGTAGGCCGCCTGGGTTCACCTCTGTAATTGTATGACTATTCTAGTTGTTGCTAGCTGTAATTACGTGGTTTTAATTATATAAAATTTTTAACGTTTCCAAAAAAAAAAAAAAAAA
>CACSLK010003813.1:1094057-1125044 GCA_902706635.1 Striga hermonthica
GAAGATAAGCCCACTAAGACGTCCAAGCCCAACATTATGGGCCAAGCTCATCTTGAGCCCACAAAGGTACACTCCCCCTATAAAAGGGGGGCCAAGGTACCTCATTATTACTCTCTACACATTACATTACTACACTTTATCTCTCTCTTGATCCGGGCACTGACTTAGGCATCGGAGGCCCGACGCCGGGGCCACCCGGCGTTGGGTTCTGCAGGTACGGAGGCCGGTTCGAGTTGAAGGAGCCCGGGTGAATCTTATTCACTTCATTATATCTATTTTTATAATTCATAATATAATTTCGATTTTTTTGGTTCAGTGCGATATGAGACGGTTCGGTTCGGTTCTCAGTATACATTACAATATACTGTAATGCACTTTCACACAAACAATCACAAGGTGCACATCCCTAATGATTTTCTTATAGACATGATCCTTTTAGCATCCAGTGCTTTGATAGAAATACCAATCAACTGGTGCAGTGTTGGAACGCACTCAAGAATAAACACTTCATCCTCAACCAGATTTCTAATAAAGTGGTAACGAATATCCAGTGGTTTGTTCGAGAGCGTTGAACTGAATTCTTAGAGATATTTATTGCACTAGTATTGTCACATAAAAAGGTTCATGGTTCTTCGATCAAAGCCAAATTCAAACATCATCTGTTTCATCCACATGAGCTGGGAACAACAACTTACAGCGGAGATGTATTCAGCCTCAGCTGTAGACAACGCCACACAATTTTTTTTCTTAACCACGAAATCTAGTTATTGCCTATGTAAAGAAATTCTCCGGACGTACTTCGTCGATCCTCTACGCTTCATGCCCATCGGCGTCACAGTAACCTGCAAGACTAGCACTCGTTTGTAGTGTGAGTATAAGATCTCTAAGTAAGTAATGCCATTGTCATACTTGATTATATGTTTCACAGCCTTAAGATGTGATTCCTTAGGATTGGTTTGATAGTGAACACACATTCATACAGGAAAGCATAAATCAGGCCAACTAGCAGTTAAGCACAAGAGACTACCAATCATGTTTCTATAGACGGTTGGAATCAACCGGTGTTCCTGCATCGTCCTTAGAATGCTTGCTAGAACATCAAGATATTATCTAACTTAAATAAATGAGAGAGAGAGAGAGAGAATCTTTCTTTTTATTTTTCTTATTTGCTAGAAAATTAAGACATTATTTTGAAACATATAGCCAAAAATAAATCTTACAATGAATCGTATAATTGTGGAAGCACGAACACTATCTATTGAGATTGGAATGAGGCGGCACGAAGGGTGAAGGCGGATGTGCAGAACAAGAGAAAGGCAAAATGGGTTGATGACGAAAATGTTTCTTTTTCATATGTGGATCTCGAGTTGGGAGAAAATATTTTCTTTCAGTTGTTAGTCGTTATATTCCCGCATTTTTGCTTAAGTGGGTGTAAATTTGGAGTAAAAAGTCAACAATTTTAATGGGTGAAGAAATTTTGAGTATAATTTTTTTTTTTAAGTTTTATTAGAAATGTAGTTGATGTGCATGTATATTAATGATTGCAATCATACAATTTTTTACAAAAATGTCAAAAATGGCAAAATAGTCTTAAGTCTTGAGAAAGAAGTCAGTAGTAAATGTATGATTGTACTCATTAAAATTCGACATTCAAAATGATGCCATACATAAATCATCAATAAAATTAGTCATAAACTAAAATTAGTGCGGAATGCAGCAGCGTCAAAACTCTTGAGGGAGAGCTTTGCCGCCCTTGTGGTCCTACCCGGCTCGATTCTGGATTAGTCGGTTTCCCTGTGGATTCGGAAATCGGAAGGTCCCTGTACCAAAAAAAAAAAAAATAAACTAAAATTAGTGCAAATTAAATTCAATAACAAAAATAGAACATTTATAAATGGTAAAAGTTAGTATATTTCAAATTAAAACAAACAAAAAAAAAAAAATTGTGAAGTTAAAATGAAATAAAATATAAAGATAAATGATGTATGTATTGATGTGTATGTGAACAGTCAGGTCAGGCCAGGTTGAGACAAGGCTAAGACTCTGGCTTGTCTCATTTATTAAGTGGGGAAGACCGGCATGGCCCGTTTTGACAACGGGGCGGGTCACTGACATCCCAAAAGCTCCGGGGAGGGACGGGCCAAGTTGGGTCCGGGCCAACTTGAAGACTCATAATTTGGCCAGTTGGACCGTAGCAAATAGCAGGTTTGTGGCTCGTGGTCTGGTGGGGTAAGCTTTGGGTACGGTAGGTCCCGGCAGCAGGGTACAACTGGATTACGCATACGCGCATGGCAATTTTGCAAAATGTTCCCAATCTGATGGCAAATGTTCGACTTCTGTTTTCAGAGACAGCTCACAGTTTTAGCAGGCAGCAAGAGGAGCTTGTTGATTGCAGATGCCATTTCTCATCTACATAATTTCGGCAAAAATTCACCATCGCTCTTATCTCCTTTTCTCTCTCATAAGAAAAGTCTGCGTCTAACGGAAAGAGGGAGGGACAGAGAGAGAAAAGGGGGATGAAAATAGATCTGAATCTCGGCTGATTTCGACTCTCCCTTTTGGCGGTTTTCCTCAATTTCGCACGTCTGTGTTTTCTTCTCCGGCGTGTCGACGGGTAAGCTTCTGTTCCCAATTTACCGTTGATTTCCGGTGAGCTATGTTTCTATGGTGATTAAAATCTTGAGCTTGAATGGTAGATCGGGGCGCTTTACTGGTTTTCTGTATTTTGTTAATGTGTGTAATTGTTTATTTCGCCAGAATTGTTTTCTCGGTGATGTGATGTCCCTTAAAGGTCGAAGTTTTCTGGTCTTCCGTGCGTTGATAAATTGAGCTTCGAATTTGGGGAATATTGTTGAGGTCCTCGTGGAGACGATATTAATGTTCACTTTTATATAGTCGGGATCTTCTAAAGCTTCAAGCTTGGGTGGTCTTTGGCGGCGCTTTTTTTATCTTGAGGAATGGTGGGAAGTTTGAGGTTTGGGTTTCGTGAAAGAATAAGAGTGGTCAGGGTTTCAATTTAGTATTTTCGATTTAGTGAGTAGTGAAAAAAAAAAGACAGATAATAATCAGAAAGAAAGCCAATGGAGGATCTTTCGAAGTACGCACATAGCCCCACCCATATAGCCGTGCTGAGACGTGACTATGCAACGCTGAGAAAGATAGTGGGCGCACTCCCTCGGCTGGCAAAGGCTGGAGAGGTGAATACTGAGACTGAATCTATATCGGCCGAAGAAGATGCTGATGCCGTGTCTGCTGTGATTGACAGGCGGGATGTCCCTGGGCGGGAAACTCCTCTGCACCTTGCAGTTCGGTTGCATGATGCGACTTCAGCTGAGATTCTAATGGCAGCTGGTGCAGATTGGAGTCTTCAAAATGAGAATGGGTGGAGTGCGCTGCAGGAGGCAGTTTGTACGAGAGAAGAGAATATTGCTATGATCATTGCCCGGCACTACCAGCCGCTTGCCTGGGCCAAGTGGTGCCGCAGGCTTCCTAGGATTGTGGCATCAGCTTCCCGGATTCGGGATTTTTACATGGAGATAACTTTCCACTTTGAGAGCTCGGTCATACCATTCATAGGCAGGATTGCCCCTTCAGACACTTACCGTATATGGAAACGTGGGTCCAATCTGCGAGCGGATATGACCCTAGCTGGTTTTGACGGGTTTCGTATTCAGCGCTCGGATCAGACTTTTCTCTTCCTTGGAGAGGGTTATCATTCGTCAGACGGAAATGTATCCTTGCCTCCTGGCTCTCTCATTGTGCTCGCCCACAAGGAGAAAGAGATCACCAACGCCTTGGAAGGAGCAGGGGTTCAGCCGTCTGAGGCTGAGGTAGCGCACGAAGTTGCTTTGATGTCTCAGACTAATATGTACAGACCGGGAATTGATGTTACTCAGGCTGAGCTAGTTCCCCATGTGAATTGGAGAAGACAGGAGAGGACTGAGATGGTTGGAGCTTGGAAGGCCAAGGTATATGATATGCTTCATGTCCAGGTTAGCGTGAAGTCGAGGAGAGTTCCTGGTGCTATGACCGATGAGGAGCTCTTTTCAGTTAATGATGATGATAGATTAGCTAATGGGGGTGAAAACGACGATTACGATGATCTGTTGACAGCTGAAGAGAAACAGCAGTTGGATTCTGCATTGCGCATAGGAGATGGTTTTGGGGAAGATGAGGATGGTGAAGTGCAGGATTGCCATGAAAACCTTGATGCTGGTTCATTTGACAGCTCTGAATCGAACGCCACTACCAAGGAGAAGAAAGGCTGGTTTAATTGGAACAAGAAGAGTTCGAAGAGCATGGGAGATGACCTGGAGGACTCCAAAATTCTAAAGAAGTTCTCAAAGTTGGCACCTGATGATGCCAAGCAGAAGTCTGGCGACCTTCGCAGGTCATCATCGGAGTTTCAGAGGGAGGATCTGGGGGACCCTAAAAAGTCAAAAGATAAAAGTAGCAAAAAGAAAAAGAAGAAGGTGGCCACTGTTGAGTCAAAGAATGAAAGCGAGTATAAGAAAGGTTTGAGGCCTGTGCTGTGGTTAACTCCAGATTTTCCGCTGAGAACTGAAGAACTCTTGCCTTTGCTGGATATACTGGCTAATAAGGTCAAAGCGGTTAGAAGGCTGAGGGAGCTTTTGACTACTAAGCTTCCACCTGGCACATTTCCTGTTAAGGTACTTGCTGATACATGTGCACCTTTTGATGAAGTTCTTTTCTCTGTTGTCAGGTCATGAATTTTTTTTTTTTTTTCCCTCTCCTTTTAGCATTCAACATGAGGGATGGCTGTTTTTTGTGCACTTGTGTCATGTCACCATCTTTTCTATCCTAGTACAAATCATGACCGGAACACACCATGCACTGACAAAAAAATCGAACAAACCGATCCAAGGTCTTAGTTTTTTTGTCAGAGGCACCTGTGCAAGATCAACGAGAACATCATAGTTCAAATAGAGCCAGACAAATTAATTCTTCAAAAGAATGATCAGAAGCGTCGATATTAAATTTAACTTTAAGTCTGTTCATCTATGCACCTTCTCTGTACATTCATACTTGCAGGTAGACCGGGAGATGAATGCTTCTGAAAAAAAATTATTTACTGGAGTGTATTGGAGAACAATACATATAATAATATATTTATCCATCCATGTATTTGCGATATCTGCTCTTTATCCGGAATTTTCTCCACTGCCACTTCTAACTAACGTACGGGAGACTTATATTTGCATTTAGTCTCTCTCAGGCAACTTTGTGCATAGATCGTCTATGTTTGTTCAAAATCACCTGCATAGTTAACACTTAATAAGTTTTAGTTGTAAAATAGTTACAATGCTAAAGAATTTTGGGGTGAAGAGAGAAGGAAAGAGGAATGAGAAATTTGGTGGAGATTGAACTGCAAATTAGATTTAAATAACCGGAGATAGACATAGCAAGTTGGCCTTTTCTTTTTCCTCTTTTTAACTCCTCTCTGCTGCATCAACCGAAATGTTCACTTCGAGTCTTCAGATGCATCAAGTTTTGTCATATTTATTTCTTCACACTATTGGAGATAACACCAGCATTTCTTCGCACTAATGATCCTTGGAAATTATAAGGGTGATTACTGTGCGTGTCTTTGCCTTGTAGGTTATAAGGCGGAGTTATTGCATTTCAGAATTTATTTGAGTGCAATATTATTTTGGTTTCAAGTAATCCTTGATATTTGTTGAATTTGGACCTTCATATAACTTATTTTAAATATACAATCCTTGTATGCCAATAACTGTATTGCTCAGGTATCCTGAACACTCCAGCCTTTGCTAATTGGTTTAGAATTTTGTGGTTGCATTATCTGGAAATGTATATAAAGTTCTGCATGCCTCTTGCTTAAAAATACCATGTTTTTTTTTTCCTGCTATAAACTCATTTCCTCTTGTATAAGTAGCTTATTATTTTGTTTGCAAAGATTAGGCTATTCATTGCCATCATCTTAGATGCTTTGACTGACGTACCCACTGTACAGATTGCCATCCCAATTGTCCCAACAATACGTGTTTTGGTGACATTCACAAAATTTGAAGAACTTCAACCAGCAGAGGAGTTCTCAACTCCCCTCTCTAGCCCTGCACATTTCCAAGATCCCAAGGCCAAGGAGTCCGAGGGTTCTTCCACGTCGTGGATTTCATGGATGAGAGGAAGCCGTGGGGCCCAGTCCAGTGATAGTGAGAGCCGCAGCTTCCGTGATGAACCCGACCCTTTCCACATACCATCCGACTATGCATGGGTTGATGCTAACGAGAAAAAACGCAGGATGAAGGCCAAAAAGGCAAAGAGCAAGAAACATAAAAAGCATGTGGCGAACAGGAATCCAGATGGTGCACGGCGAGTAAATGAAAATGCTGAGTGACAGCTGCAGAAAAAACAGTTCAATTTTTGGCTGTCCACTTCCTGGGACTGCTCGATTGTTGTACTTGAAGATGAGAGTCTTTCTTAGTTGTGTTGTTATTTTGTATGGAAATTGGAATGCAGTTGGAGTGTTTGAAACCGCTTCAAATGTTTGTAGTTTTAGGTTTGTTTGCCTGTGGCATGTGATTGTTATTCTTTCTGAACTAGTAATAGTTGCGTTTACAACTCTTGTAATTTGTGTTTAGGTGCTTTGTAATTGGAACTTCCCTGAGGACAAATCTGGGATGCTCTCCATTGTATGGCGTCTTGTGGAATTGATGTTTGCACATTCAATTATCTTAAGGTGGTTACTAAAGGGTACTTTTTCTGGAAATGAACACGAGTGTATACAATGTGTGTTGTTTATTAACTAAAACAAAGTTGAAGTCATGCTTTAAGACATGTTTGATCCATTATTGTAAAAGCAGTGTTCTCAGTGTGTGCTTGACCAGCATTTAGCGCCGGTGAAAACTAAAATTAAATATTTTATTTTTTATAATAACTACCTATAAAATAAAATTATTTCAACTTATAATAAATTCACACTTAAATCCAGATGATAATATTAATATAATATTAAAAAATATAATAAAAAAAAAATAAAAAATATAATTAAGATTTAAAATAAAAAAAAAAAACTAAAAAAAATGCCGACAAGCCCACCTAGGCGCCACCCAACCGCCGAGCCCGACTAGAGCGCCTAGACGCCGCCTAGCTAATGTTTTCAGCCGTTTCATACAAATAGGTGGCAGTTAGGCAGCGTCTAAGCCAATTTTTAGTACAGTGGGTAAAAGTCTAAGACCATATATTTTGCAATTGAACTTCCCATAATTATACACAATTATAATCCCAATAATTGCTGAAAAGTGTAAAAAGAAAAAAAAGAAAAAAAAAAAAAACCGTTGATTTGAAATATTTAATAATCTTTTTGTCCGGCAATGTTTCTTGTAAGTCAAAAGACCTCATAGACAATTTATCACCACATCAACATGATACAAAATTTAGTTGATTGTCATCCTGAGTAATGCTGATCTCACCATGAAGGCAAATAATACAGAAATTAAAGCAACCTTAAAAAGTGACGTACATCAGCATACTAATGAGCAGAGTTTGTTCATTGCCTTAAGTTGGCAAAATCCTCCATTGACAATTTATCATCACAACGTGTACCTCAGCCGATAATTCCTAAGCCAATCCTCGCCCTTCTCGAAATAATCCAATCTCGTGAATGTTTGCTGTGAGAACTGAACAGCAGCAGCATAAGCAGAAGCCCCACGCCAAGCATCGAGTATTGGGTCTGATGCTCTGAGGATTCTTATGGGGGTCCCGCACGGCTGCAGCATTCGAACTCCTGCTTCTAAACGCTCGCTCAGGCCAGGAAAGAGACAGCTGCCACCTGTCAGCAAGATTGATTCGGTTAGTCTGTCTTCTTGGCTGCAGCCTTTCGAGCCCAACCTCCTGATCGAGATGCCAGCCATCTCATCTAACCCCGCCTGATCGATTCCGACCAAGTTGGGATTGAACAGAATTTCCGGGCACCGGAACCTTTCTACACCGAGTATAATTTGGAAATCTTCTTTGGTCAGTGGACGAAAACGGGGCGCCTCCGCAGACGAGGATCCAACCTCAGATTTGAAGATGAAGGTCGGGTCGATTTCCTGCAGCGGAAAAGTCATAGATCTCAAAATTAAATTTTGACATAACCCAGTAGCCCCTCACTTTCACTCCATCCATCTTGTTAGGTTTTTTCACAGAGATTGAGAAAGTCATTAATCAATGTATTTATGCATAACTAATAACTAGTTTACCCTCTACTATCATAATTGCACCTTATCATTAATAGTTATCCAAAATTCACAACCAAAGGTAAGAATGAAAAAAGAAAATGCAATTAAGTCTTCTTGGTTTTTACAAGAATCTGATGATAGAATGAAGCAAATTTTATTTTGGAAGGTGACAGATTGTAATAAACCCCCACCTGGAGTCTAGAGGAGACACGAGCTAACTCGACTTCATCCGGATCAGGCTTATCATCGTCATCATCATCATTATCTCGACTCATCAGCTTGTAGAGCTGCCAATCTTCATCTTTGGTACCAAAAGTATCCTCTCCCTTTCCCCGGTCAAAAGCTGCTGTAGTTAAAAGGCGCATCCTCTCTCTGTGAGAGGAACTCAACCTCTCCCCACGACCGACCCCTCCCGATGCATTATTATTGTTATTCCCATTACCATTATTATGCTGTCCACCATTTGTCTTTAATCTATTTCGCTGCTCGACTTTCTCCAAAAGATCTCTGTGCTTTGCTCGTAACTCTTCCAAATAGCGCTCTGGGTTCTCTCTATTGTCATGGAATACCAAAACACAGCACATAAGTGAAAGAAACTAGGCAGCCAAAAATAAAAATTATTAAATGAAGACTGAGAATGCTCTACAAACACTCGAACTCGATTCTCTACAATGTCGGCAGAATATTAACATGCAATCCATTACAAAAACCGTAAAGCTTAGCGACATACAGGCGTCTTTCTTCCTCTAGCTGCTTTTGCCGTTCTCTTTCTTGTTCCTCCTCTACCTGCCTCTGTTTCTTTTGCTGTCGTGCCTCGGACGTTGATTTAATAAACACCTGTTTTCTCTTTTGCTTCAGCTGTCAAAAGAGGGGGGCTTCAGAGTGGACGTCAATCACAGAAACGGCATTACCAACCTTCATTAAACTAGAACACTCATTTCCTAATAAATTGAGCCAAGAAACGCATAAATCTATGCAAGTTTATGAACTTAATAGCAACCGAATAAACCCACAAACCTGTTCCTGGGTGAGCATCTCATCAGGTACATTAATTAGATTATATCTATCAGTAGAAGCAGCATCCATCTTCTCAATACTTTCAACAGGTTCTCCCTTTGCTTTCCTTAAAGATTGCCTTGCCTTCACAAGGGCCGCTTCCGCGTCCTGCTTTGAAGTAAAAGTAGTACTTCCAAGGATTGAAGGAATATCACTATCGGCTACATCACTGAGCCTCTGCAACAACATGTCCAAGTCTCTTATTTCATTTTCAAGATCATTAATTCTATTGAATCTCTTTGCTTCAGCCATCTCCCTTAATCTTTGACCTTGCTTCTCTTTTAGAGCAGCCTTTCTAGCAACTTCTTCCTCGGATGGGGCCTCCTCAACTGGTGCGGGGGTCCAAGGAAGCTGCCAACACCTGGTTTTCTCTTCAGCTTTCTTGTCCCCTCTCTTAAGACAAAAGAGTACGTGATTATTATTTTCTTGGTTTGGCAGGAACAGGATAGATGGGAGGGGAAAATAGCATTAAGTAGCTTAACTACAATAAAAAGACCTGAAATAATCGAACTTCTGATGCGTAATCTGGTGCAATATAACAGTGTTCCATCTTCAGGTCTTCAAC
Source organism: Striga hermonthica (assembly GCA_902706635.1). Lineage (NCBI taxonomy): Eukaryota > Viridiplantae > Streptophyta > Magnoliopsida > Lamiales > Orobanchaceae > Striga > Striga hermonthica. Next base: position 1,103,883 of record CACSLK010003813.1, read on the forward strand.
TTTCTCCCATGTAAGCTGAGACCTATTTGGGAGCTAATTAATGCAATTCACATTCAATCGAATATTTTCTGTTTGTTCATACAAGGGTTCAGCCTCCTTACATATGATGCGGGTACTTAAGTGAAAGAAGTTGCTTCAAATAATCAGTGACGTGATAACCACCAATATTACTCCGGCAACATGCTTCATAGACAGGTTCGCCATTCAAAAACTAACATTACAGAAGGTCAAAACCACCAAGTCAGTAGCATAACTTCAATAATTATTAAGAAAATGTCATTAAAACAGATTATACCAGACACAAATGTGGATCCCTGTTAGTCATAGTACACCAAGTAAAAGTCGTTTTGGTACAAATCCTATGATTGCCTCTAAAATATTCACTAATTTCAACAAAGTTCGGCTATTTTTTACTTGAGTCAGGAGCCATTGTGCAGGGATGTGTGACATTGCAAGAAAGCACCTGGAAGGGAAGCAGGTCTTCTGGGTGGAGTGGGATAGGGTGAGGAGCAGGGAGTTGCCTAGTTGGCAGGGTACACAAGGAGTAAGGAGTAGGCAATAAAGACATTATTGTTCTACCACAAGGATTTGACATGTTAAGTTCAACATATGAAGATATCGGAGTGGAATAATTATTTTTAGCCCAAAAGGTTTGACCAGACAAACTTGGAGCAATGGAGGTCAGTGAAATCACATCCTAGAGAACACAAGGTTCAAGATAAGTTGGTTTCGTCTAATAATCTTTCCCGTCTGTTCCTCTCAAGCATTCTCTAGGCATTCACAGACTACGTTTGGGTTGGTTACAAGAGAAGTGTTGACAAAGCCCCAAAAAAAGGAATTGCTTGAACCATTTTTGGTTCAGCTATTTCCGTGGTTTCTTACTTTTGAACAAAAAATTCATCCAGCAATAAATATGAGAGAGTTGGCTCCAACTGGTGCAGAAGTATATTACATCATTAAAACCTGCATTTTATTACATATATCTGATTTTATAATTATATTATCACAATCTAGAAACTTGATGCAGTCTACTTATTTTCCATTACCCCATATAAATAGTTTTAGTTCTCACGACATAACCTCTTATGAATTAACTTCCTTAAATATTCTCCAGAGCCCTGGGACTAGATATAGTTTTCCAAACATCCAAACATGGTGGAGGAAAAAAAAAAGAAACATATTTATCTGACTATAACCATCTTTTTAGGAAGGCAATTATCTACATGGTCTATAGGTGATTACCAAATCGTTCCGCCATATGTTTTAATCAAGGGTCTTTCTAAATCCACAAATCTATTTAACATTTATTTAGTGCGCAGCCAGATTTAACATAGCATACCGGAATAACATGACTTGTATTGAATCCAGAACAGATTGCGAGACCATCATTACTACAAATGCCAAATTGTTGATTGTACTTGTAGCTAAATGCCGCATCAACGCCAAATGCTGCAGTGAAATAGAGAATTAGTAGTTCTGCAGTAGATTACAAATAAAGGTCCAGACTTCAACAACAATTGATACAACTCGTGGAATTAAGTAGGAGGAACAGTATTTTTCTTATTTAAGAGAAACCAATAGCTAGAAGACGGAAATAACTAGACGAAAAAAGCAGATTATCATAGTTTCAACCAGAAGACAACAGCAGATTCAATCATAGATTCAGAGAAATATTCCTCCAAAATCTAAACCACTGCAACAACTTTTTACCTACTGATGGAACCCCATAAGACTCGAAAAGAAGTTCAGCCATTTTACTGCGAGACTGGACAGGGTTGCAAGCACATTCAGTAATCAAGACAGGATGGTTAATCTGTTCTCCCACCGTTCCACCAATTGAGGGAAATAAAACAAAGAAAAAGGAAAATTCTTAGGCAATAAAAGATAATGCACAATTCTGAGGATTAAAATTTCAAAGATTTGCTATTAATAAACAAACAAGCACGACACGGTGTGCAAAACTTCAAATTAGTTTTTGCTTTTCGTCTTTTACCACTTGAAGCATACTCGGACGATAGTACTGGATGAATACTTCTAATTTACACATTGAAAAACTCAAATAAGATGGTTTTCCAAGAAAACTCTAATGCAGTTTATCACTGAATGGCATGTAGGTTAGGAATATCTGAAATTTGACATAATTAACATCAGTGTTATCAAATGGTGGCCATGGCGGCGCCATGGCGGTATGGCGTGGCGGATTCATGCAAAATTTGTGAATGATGGCGGTCATGGCGGCGCCATAGACCGCGGAATTTTGGCAAAACGCCATGTGCCGAACACTGATTAACATCAAAACATATACCAGGGGTGGCTATCAAACATTCAGCAACACCATAACAGATGCACATACTGAGAAACTATAAAAGCATGACAGCTTGGCAACCCAAATGTGGGATGCAGATGCTTGATTGTTAACAAAATACAATCATAGTCAATACACTAATGCAACAATATTTAGATTCTCAATGTCAAATTGAACAGTGAATCATTCACATTTAGAATTGAGATCTAGCTAGATGGAACTGATAGAAAGCAACTACAATCAATCAAACACAAGTCCACCCCTCAACACAAATTCCCCTTCCAATCATAGTTTAAAATGGCGACGCCTCGAGGCGAGGCGACCGAGGCGAGGGCCACTTCGCCTCGCCACTGCCTGAGGCGACCCTGTTCGAGAGGCGCTCGCTTCAGGTCGCCTCGGCTCGCCTTTTCGCGTGGCGAGAGGCGCCTGTGAGGCGCGCCTCCGCGCCTTTCAGAGGAATTAAAGCGGCAGTCCATAAAAAAAAAGAAAAAAGAAAAAAAAAAGCGACACTTTTTGGAAAAAGAATAAAATTAAAACAGATCGAAAGCAAAAATACTTCAGTGAAAAATCTCTATGTAGCTTCTCCCCAAACTAGGACTTCTACGAAAGAACTCCCTAGGCTTCTCGGATTTGAAAATTGCATAAACCCATGGCCGACTCATCCTATTTCCGGCCTCCTCTGAACTCCGGCCACCATCTCGCACCGCCAAGACGGACGGTGATGCATGCCTTTTCATTTCTTTTCCTTTTCCCTTTCTCTTTTTCCTGTTCCCGTTTTTGCCCGTCTCTTTTTCTTCTCTCTTCATTTTTTACTATATTTATGTTTACTAGTATGATCAATAGTCCAAGGTGAAAGGGTGCAGCATCTTTTCTTTCATTTACTTTTATTTTACACTTTTTATTTGCCTTCTTTAACTTTTTTTCTATTTTATGTTTACTACACAGTGTAAATTCAATATTTTTGCTTTGTAATGTTACTAGCATTCACATTTAAGTTTTAGATGCTTTTAGTAATTACAACTAAATTTAATATATATTATCTATTTTAGAATATTTAAGGTTATTGTTGGTACTTGAACTTAAATGTGTGTGTGTAAATGTGTGTGTGTGTGTGTATATATATTATATATTTATATATATAGTGTTGCCGAGGCCTCGCCATGGCGATTCGCCTCGCCTCGTGGCGAGGCAAAGGGCCAATCGCCTCGCCTCGCCTCGCCATTCGCCATTTAAAACTATGCTTCCAATCATAATCCCCAACCCTTGCCTTTATCTTTTTGCACAATCAACAACTAGATGTCATATGATGTCATATGAAGATGAAGATGTACCTGTGACTGATCCGCACCCAATCGATCAAACCCGAAGTCAAGAATCTAATTGTGCATCAAAAAGAAAAAGTAAGCAAAACAAACAAACTGAATTCAGGGTAGCAGTTTAATTTTAAAGCCAGAAAATAATGCTACAGATCAAAATTTACAAAAAAAAAAAATGTAAGCTGAACTCAAATTAGGAAAACATGAAACATATGCCAATTTTAGGCTGTGTCAAATTAACGGTACACAAATATACTGCAAAGATTGAACGGGCCTAGAAGACACCTATAATGAACTATTGCGAACTACAATCATGCCAGTCATTTCTTTAGATCATATTTGTAAACGAGGGAGTAGTACACTTTATTGCTGGTAAGAGCAACATTGGGAAATAGGTGGTCACACGAACAACAGAAGTATAAAATATTTCACGGAAATAGGGAAAAAAAAAATTGATTGTTGGTCTATTTTCCCATTTAGCTTGGCAGTTTTGAGTTTTCTTTTGTTCGAGAACTATGCACTGCGTAATTGGGCTAGAGGGAACTGAAGATAAAAAGGACTTGCTAATCTTGATGCTCCTTAAATATGATGCAAAGCATTTGTACACAACCAAATGTGATGATTCAAATGCATTGTACGGAAGATTTCAATGATATGAAGCAAAACGAAGGAAAATTTCAAGAACATAATCACATGAAATCATACAATTGTCCCAAAGAAGACAATGAAATTTATAGTAGGTTTGAAAGGCAGAATAGAACAATGACATAAATACTAATAAAGACAAAGAAAAATAAAGAAATACATAATTGGAATATGCGAGTCATCCTTACATATTCCATTATTTCAAACTGATAGACAACATTGCCGTCGAAAGCAGAGCGAGGTCCCGACCTAGTGCAATCGAAGTATTTCAGTAAAGCAGGATTATGGTCCCCTACAACCGTTACTGTTTCACCTGTATAAAAACAAAATTTTAGCAGAAATTGGCTAGTCATTCCCTGTTCAAAACTCATGCAAATGGTATGAAAACGATGTCAGTGCAACTTTGTGCTCAATCAACGTGCTGGAGGAGGATAACAAGACATATATTTGTCTAGCTTTTTTTCCAATATCAAATTTCCAACGTTTAATATAAACGATGAAAAATAAAATATAATGACAACTTTGACCACCTTAAAGTACAAGTACGGATGTTCTACCCACAAAACAGTAAACCCAGTATGGTCTGGAATGATTCAACCTCCTATTAGCTCCATATCTAAAACAAATAGTTTAGTTGAACCCTAACTCTTACGTCAGTACCACAGAGTTGCATATTCATGGTCAATTTATATCAAATATTATCAACTCAATACCTCGGCTAGAAAGAACATCTTGTTAGAGTAGTATACCCGGCATTCCAATCAGATTGGACGTATTCTACTTGAAAATACAATCTATTGGAATTATATTAATTAAAAGGCATTATTTTATCTTAAAAGTAAGCATTTATCATATAATTGCACTTAAGATAAAATCCCTAGATCACTTATGGTTATAAGATATGGTTGCGCATAGAGATGGTAATCATGGAACATATCTTGAAACCCGTGATCTTAAATAAAGTTCCAATTCGATGGATGTTTCGAGATGGGATATCGAATAATCCATAAAAGAATTGCACATAGTATGTATGTTTGTTGGACAAGAATGTTGCATTCCATCAACATTAGCGTGGGACGCAAGTACATATATGTGAGTGCTTGTTAGAGAACAAGTTCACTGAACATGACCGTATGAAAATACTTAATGAAAGATTTGTCTTGTCGAATAAGTATTTTCATGTTACAATAGTACATGATTGGTCCTTAGACTTGAGGCACAATAGTAACTTTGTGCATATTACATTCTACTTTGATTATCCTTTTGGTTGCTAGCACAATCGTATAAAGGGATATTTTGGGTATTATGTTAATATGTATGGAAGTTTGTTAGTGGCCAACAAAGGATTCGACACTTATGAAGATAAGTGAATTTCCTATGTGTTTCATAGTTAGTAATTCAAAGTCCTTGGCCAAGGCGGGATGAATGGAGATTCATACACGAATTACTAAACATGAAATAGAATCATAGTTATTAAATCAATTTGGGTTTCGACTAAAATCATACCCAAGATTTAATCGGGAAATTGGATGTCGAAAGGATTTTACATGTATGTAATTGTAATTGAAATAGGTTTACTCGCTATTCACTTAATACTAGATTCATGCTACTTGCTAGGTGTTCCCATGATATGTGGGTTCATGAATTAAGGAGTTAATTCATGAATAAGAGTTAATAAAGATTAACTCAAATTACAAAGAGTTGTAAACCCACTACTAGTATTAATTGTGAACCTAAAAGGTCACACCAATTTTTGAATGAAGGTAAAAATTCAAATAGTAATTCTAAAGAGTTAGAATTAATTGACTAATCTAATTTGATTAGATGTCAATTTATAGAATATATTAAATTAATCAATTGAATTGATTAATTGAATTTTGGATATTAATTAAGTAATTAATGTAATTACTAATTAATAGTTGAAATTTAAAATTGGATTTTAAATTTCAAATCCAAATAATAATATGATTATTAAATAAGGAAAATGGAAGAAATGATTAAAATAATAAAGTCTTGAAAAATGATTTCAAGATTTATTATTTTAATGTTTTATTATTTTATCTTTAATATGATTAAAGATTAAAAATAATTGTGAATATAATAAATGGTGGTTAAGAGAGGTTAGGGAACCACTCTACATTGTTTATTATATAAAAGTCAATAGTTAGTAAATCATATTTAAATAAAATCTGATTTTATTTAAATATTACTAATTATTGATTATTTTATACTAAAAAGTTTAGTATAAATATGTGTAAAGAGTTTACACAAATAGGCTAAGTCATTTGCTAAGTTTTCTTCCAAAATTTTCAAGTGTTGAAAAAGAGAAAAGAAGAAAGTGTTCTTCATAATCTAAATCAAGAAAGAGTTCTTGAATTTAGAATTTAAGTTCTTGAGAAAATTTTACAAAAGAGTTTTGTAAAATAAATTCAAGAGTTGAATTAATTCTCTTAAACAAGAAAAAGTTCTTGCTTTGAACTTAATCTTGAGAAAAAGATTTATTCAAGTGTTGAATAATTTCTCAAATATTTCCTTATAAAATATATATATTCTATACTATTGAAAACCGATACTTTTCTACTAGCGAAGAAAGAGGCTATCGGAACCCGACTTCAAAAGGTGGATACGTTTAGAGGGAAGACAAGTGGATTCCTAAGCGAGTAACCACAAGCACAAGAAAGAAGTGAAGTGACGTTACCAATCCGGGAATCGATTCCCTCAATCTATCTTCGATTTTGAAGGAGTTCAAGATCAACGGTAATTTTAGATTTAAAATTATATTTCAAATCAAAATTAGTAAAAGTTACTAGATTTTAAATGATGCTTATTCGTTCTATCGTTATACTTATGTACGGAATAAGTATTTATGAGATAAATACTTATAAAATTTTTAAATTCCGCTGCATTATTTGTTCCGTACGGGTATATCGAACCCAACACATCTTAGTTGTCAAAATTTTCTTGCGCAGAAGTGAGTGCAAAAGTAATAATAGCAATATGATGGTAATGCTCCATTGTCACAAAGGAGAAAAGGAAGAAGAAGAGAAAAAAAAGGTGAGAAAGAAACACGGATGATATGGTTCAACTATGACTAATTGTGCATGGTTTCTTCATTCCTCGCGCTCAATGACATCTTGTGAGTTGACTACGAAAAGATAGCTCAAAAACGATAGCTCCATCAAACTTAAAGCAAATAAGGTATTAGACCATTGGAAAGTATTCTCGAATATGTAGAACTTCCACTGAACTTCTAATCAAATGCAGATAAGACATTTAAGCGCCCAAAAATTCACAAGCGAATATAATTTGCAAAACATGAAATATTTCACCATTTTAATCCGGGACCAATAATTCTTTCAATAAATAGTCCATAGCCATGTCCATTGCAAATGGAGCTGGAAGAGTCATTGTTGACAATTCTCCTATAGTGTTAATAATGAACTAGATCAAAATTGATCAATTAGATTCTAGTGCTTCTTCTATTAGTGAAGTTTCTAGAAAAAAATATATCAAACGACGCACTGCACCTTGGGTTGCTACGGAAACAGCCTTCGTGTATAATTACAAGGGCAAGGTCTGCGTACAACTAACATACTGGGTATGTTGTTGTTGTTGTTGTTGTTGTAAATAGTCCATAGCCATCATAAGTGTAAGCTTTTATATAACGCTTGTTAGAAAATTCCTCATACTTATCACTAAAACTTTCAATAATCAAGAACTACTAGAGAAGACTTAACTTCAGCAGTGTACTGGCTCTAATCATCATTATCTTAATAATTATGACTCAAAAACCATAACCTACTGACTTATGTTTTCACATATGACTAAAATCAAATAGAATATTACTTTAATTTACCGTATACACCAAAATTCAAATGTTTCTCACTCCGAGAAATTATCATTCCAGCCAAACTTACTAAAAAACTAAAAAGAACCTCTGCTGACATGGCAGGACAAGTATGACAATAGTCCAAATTGGCATCGATTGATCAACTCCAATGGCCAGGATTGCTCTTTTAGAACGGTGCTATTACAATCAAGTTTAATCAGACTAGTCCTGCAAAATCTTATGCATCATACTTACAATTCTTCCGTGCTCCTATAATGGGTCGGCAACAAGTCAGAGGTCAATTCCACTGATAAATATTGGCATGTTGAAACACAAAGGTCACGCAGAAGTAACATTGCAATTTAGTAGATGATTTGAGTACGCAAAACAGGAGTGGTGGAAGGGACCACAGAAAAAATGAGTTCCATTCATCAAACAGACACTATTAAGCATATCAGAAGACTAATGTCAACCACTTATCATCGAGAAAAGTGCAGAGGATTCAAAACAAAACCGAAGCTAAACAATCACAAATGGCTACTTCATGTATGCCATACATATATCAAAGGATCACGATTGTAGGCTGAATTTACCAGTAATCTTATGACGAGGTCTCTGAATAATGTTCCGGAACACAACTCGAGGTTCGTTTTCCCCAGCCCATCTGCACGACAGCTATGAAATCATGTCCCAGAAATAATAAAATGTATCAAACTTCGTAGGTGAAAAAGATTTCCAACATATAAGCGCAGAAAATTAGGGTTTTATTAAGGGTTACCCAATGCGGAAGTAGGAGCCACCATTGTCGATTACAATTGGATGAGATGACGGGAAACTACTGTAATCTGTCTGCCGCTGTATCTTCGAGATAAATGGCATTTTCGTAGTTCATTAACTCGAACGCCACGCTCTTCCCCTCAACAACGCAGAGCCTCGCCCTAGTCGACTGGTTTTCTTCTGTTGTGCAGACAACTGTACTGTGTCTCTGTGTACCAGCGATTTCAAACAATGGAATTGAAGTCCTTAATTTTATATAACTTCCACTGGTATAATAATTCAATAATCCAAGTATTTCTCAATGTTTTGTCTTACTGTTTATGTAAAACGGTTGTGTATGTGGTGATTAAGTTTTTGTTCGAATTTTGTTGTCAATATGTACACGATTGGTTATTACTAAGCTCATCAGTCATGTTCTCGAATTTAGAATTTTAACGGGTGCTAGAGCTGGTGATAAGAAAGATTTTATTTCTAGGCTCACAATCATACAATACCTCTCAAGTTTCAGCGCAACCAGTTTCCTCTCATTGTTTCCTATGTTATGACAATCAGTAAGGGTCACGGACAGTCTCTATAGTACGTCGGCCTACGACTGAAGGGCCATGTTAGTCATGAGCAATTGTACGCGACTCTTTCTAGAGTTAGAGTCTGAGGTTTGAATATAATGTTTTGTAGTGATGGAGATTCTGCTGATAAATTAGAACGTTGTATATAAGTAAGTGTGTAATAATATTTAAATTCTTACTATAATTTATATATATTATTATTATTCCTCCATCATATAGGTTTCCGTGTAAATGCACGAGTTAAAACTAGTTGTTTTTAAAGGCAGGATTGGGTGACCGCGAACTGTGGAATAGATTATTTACTTGTGAACTGAATAACACCATTTCAACGAACAAGTATGATTTGTACGATTTTTAAATAAATTTAGTAACACTTAAAATTATTTTAATATGAATAAAAATACATATTTAAATAAAATGAATATGAATTAATATTAATAAATTAAATCTTGGTTCAACCAGTAATATATTGAATAAATAACTATTAATCCAAAAAAAAATCCTTATTTTTTCTTAAACATAATTATTTTTTGAAAATACTTCATATAACAAATGTTTATAATAATAAAAATATATTAAGATAGTAGATTATATATCTAAAAGACAAATAAATTATTTCTTACTTTATGCATTTTATAAAACTTATGCTTTTAAAGAAGTTATTTCCGATAATATATGCAATGCCAAAAAAATATATATGTATATAAAAAAAAATAAAAAATAAAAAATCTATAGAATATTTTTTGTTAGTAGCTAAAGTGTTTAGCGAAAAACTACACAATTGGGTCAAAGACTACACACACGGGTGGCCTTCTCCTCCCCTTTTCCCTTTTGGCCGGTGTTAAAGACCTTCGACGGCAGTGATGGGCTCAGGCTGGCGATGGCCACGGGATGACTAACTCGATTTTGGTCTCTCTCCAGACTTGAAGCTTCTTGTCGGCTCATGTACAGACCCAGTTTCTTCTCCTCGTCATATCTAGCTAGCCGTATAAGTCGAGATCAGAGTTTTCAGACTGAGGGTTTTAGATGGAAAGTTCTCATTGTGTTTTTTACTTTTGGGGACCGGTTAGTGTGTTTGGCCATGTGAATATTTTCGTTGACTCGCGAGAAATAGGACATACTTTATTATTTATAGTTTTTTGTTTGGTGTTTTAATTTTTGGCGTCCCATTTTTTGTCGTTTGTTGTTAGTCTTCTTTTGTGGGAGTGTTTGTTCTACATTCCGAGTGTTGCGTTATCTCATTTGTGTATTTGTTTGTGTGTTTGTTTGTGTGTTTTGTTGTATAGTCTCGTTGGTTACCTATGTAGTCCCAAAGGAAGGTGTACTTGTTTTTGGTTCATCTCGTGGTAATACAATTTTCGATCGTTTGAAAAAAAAAGATACATACTACTTTAAGTAAATAAAATATTGTACATTATATGTATGTTAATATATTAAAGTTATGATTTATATAATGAGAGTATCACATTTTAAAATTAACAGTTAATAAATGCGAATGAAATATATAAATATAATTTGCATAACTTACATCTAAATCACTGTATTTATGAAATAAATTACTAGAACAATTATTATTGCTATTGCCGCTGTCGACTATGATGATGTTGCCACTTGCTACTGCTACTGTTGTTGCTGTTGCTTCCACCATCGTCTGCCACTACTCTTATCATACCACTACCACTACCGCTTTCACTACTGATCATTGCTAGTACTACCACTAATACCACTACTCCTACTACTAAAAGTATTGTAATACCCAAGAGCGCTTGGATGAGATGACTTGGGTCTCTTCCAGCTTAACCAGTGGTCTCGTGTTGCTGAGAATGTAGCAGTGTTAAAACTCTTGAGGGAGAGCTTTGCCGCCCTTGTGGTCCTACCCGGCTCGATTCCAGATTAGTCGGTTCCCCTGTGGATCCGGAAATCGGAAGGTTCGTGTACAAAAAAAAAAGTATTGTAATCAATAATTTGTCTATAATTATATATATATATAGATATAGATTAATTTAAAATAGGCACTATTTACATGTATTAAATATAAATGTAGATTAATTTTTTTTTAATTTTAAATCATTTTAGCCAATAAATTATATAAATTAAATAAATAAAAACTCATTTTCAATCGCGAACAAAACGATTTGTTAGTTTTGATGCAGGGTCATCTCTTAAAATACGAATCAGCTTTTAAGAAAATAGCAACCCTGTCCGAGCCATGGACAAGGAGAGCTCGAGCCGTAAACGTAGAGATCCCGACTCACATCGCGATAGAGAGATGCCTAAAGACCAACATAACCGCTCCAAGCATGACGAAGACCGCCGCAGATCTGACGACCTCCATCATCGCCGTCGGTCGGATTCCAGAGCCGAACGAGAGGGAAGCAAGGATCGATATGTCCGCCGAGAGCGCGAGAGGTCTCCTTCCGTTGAGAGGAAAAAGAGGAAAGAGAAGGGGGAGAGCGAGGAGAGAAGCGATAAGAGAACTAGGGTTTACGAGGACAATGGAAAGGGGAAGCGCAGATTTGAAGATGATAAGAAGGGGGAAAAGGGTGAGGGCTCGGGATATGGTGGGAACTCTGCAAAGAAAGATGTAAATGATGAGCACAATAACAGTGGGAATCGTGGCGAGCTCGGTTCTGTTGCCAATGTGAGTGCTCTTTGTGCTTCATTCGCTACTTCTGTTTTGTTGGATAAGTTACAGCCTCAGCAGATACCATTGGCAGCTAGAACTTTGATTATTTTCTATTGTTGGGTTGATGATTCTGCAGTGACTCAAATTTCATATTTCACATGGAATTCGTTTTGATCTGTTTTGTGCATTTGTGATTCATTTCATATAGGATTGGAAGAGAGGTGTTGGATTCTCAATGCTAAGAATGATAGAATTGATTTTATTTTATTCTCTTGGCATTGGCTGTAGTTTTTCTGGTTGTATTGTTAGTCATCTATATCTTGTTTGTCGTGCTATAGTTGGCTAATATGTGATATATCACTTGTTGATCGATGCTTGTCCTACTGGTGTTTGAGTGTTCTGCTTAATAATCAAAAGTGACAGATAGTTGTGAGGTTATTCCTCATATTTATTTTATTATTCCAGAATGATAGTTTTTTTTTTCTCAAGATTTGTATTATACACCAATTCTCCACCTTTATTTTAGGAAGACCATGCTGAATATAGAAATAAGGAAAATTAAGTAGATCTTGTATTATTTGTAGCGATTGCCACCTAGTTAGAATTGTTTGATGTTTATCATTGGAGAAGTAGAAATGGACTCTGTGATGTTAGGCTTTCCAAAATCCATCATGTACATGTTATGGAAGTCTCTGATTTCAGTAAAAGGTTAAATTTTCATTTTTAATTGTAAAAATGGTGCAAGAATTTTATGTGGCTTCTCCTGAGCATGAAATATATATATATATATATATATATATATATATATATATAACATTGTTCTCAAAACCGGACCGGTCATTGAACCGGTGAAGCTACTGGTTCAATGGTTCACTGGTCGGACCAGTGGTCGAACCGGTCGAATCGGTTTAACTAATATATAATTTATTTATTTATTTTATATGTATAATATATAATTATATATATATTTATCATTAATTTTATAGCGCATATAATGACATTTTTCTTAATAAGAGTTGATAAATCAATATTTCAAGTATAATTTACCATAAACAATACTAAATAAACTTCACTAAAACAATAGAATAATAATTCAATATCTAAAGCAAGGCAATCTAAATTACAAATACAAACTATAAAGTCATCAAACATCAAAATATATCCAATCCAACATTTCAATTCACCAAATTACAAAATACTATCTCACTCTTCTTTTTTTTTTTATTATTTTTTTTATTTCATCAAGATTTTTTTTTTTTAAATTTCAGAACCGGTTCGACCGGTCGAACCGGTACCGGTTCACCGGTTTTACCGGTTTTGAACCGGTTCGATACCGGTTCTTGCTCCCAGCGGCCCAAACATGCAAACCGGACCGGTACTAGGTCTGGTTCCCGGTCCAACCGGTCGAACCGGCCGGTCCGGTCCGGTTTTGATAACATTGATATATAATCAGAAATTAACTTGACTTTGTGAGTTGCAGTCAGCTTGAAATATCAGTACAATGGCAGCCATGTGCTTTTGCATATTGATGTATAAAACGTGGCCAGAAGTGCATACTCATTGGTTCATGCATTACATAGAATTCCTTGCCATGTTATAATTTTATGTTTCCTTTCCCTCTATAATCAGTCTTTCTGAGTGCAGTTGTTTGGCCATACCACTATGTATTTTGTTTGTACAATACTTTTATATTTGGTAAGTAGTGTAAAAGATTTATTCCATCACTTAAAGTTTATAGGTTTATTTACATGCTGTAGAAGCTACATCACTAACTTTGAAACTGTGTCACGATATAGTGTATAATTTACTGGGTTCTGACATATATGGCTGTACTCTGCTTGCAGGGTGCTGCAACTGGGCCAATCACAACGTACACTTCATTTGAGACTTCTCCAGATCGAAGCTTTTCTCCTACTACTAAGGTATATTCAATTACCAAGACAAATGAAAATAAGGGAGTTATTATTAACAGATCTTATGAGGTTCCTGGGAAATCCAGTACAGATGGGTCAGCTTCTGATGTCGGAAAGAGTGGGGGTTTGTCCCTTGATGCTTTAGCGAAAGCTAAGAGAGCCTTACAAATGCAGAAGGAGCTTGCACTAAGAATGAAGAAGATTCCTGCAGTAAGTGTATTGCATGTCTGTCTCAATTATTTTTCATCAAGCATTTAATATATTATTTCCAGCATTCCGTTGATTCTAAATTCCCAATCAAGAGAGAACCGCATGCAAGTTTTATTTTTATTTACGTGACTTTGTTCCTTTAGAACTTCCTCTCCTTTCTTCTTTTGTAGTTGAACAGAGATTCACCCTCAACTGGCGGTGGTAGTTCAATGGTGGGTGAAAAAGAGGCTGCTACATTTGCTTCATCCAATAAAGGTATATTGCCGACTTCAGTGGTTCCTTCTGCAGTTGCTTCAAGTGCTTCAACTTTACCAATTGGCACGTCAAGTACAATAACTCCTTCACAGAGTGGTTTGCCTAATCTCCCTGGACTCACTCCACAAAAATATGAAGCTGTAAAACGTGCACAGGAGCTAGCTGCCAAGATGGGATTTAGACAAGACCCGGAGTTTGCTCCTCTCATTAATATGTTTCCAGGTCAAATGCCCCCAGAGGTCACCATCCAACCAAAGCCTTCGAAAGCACCTGTTCTTCGTCTGGATGCATTGGGCAGGGAAGTGGATGAGCACGGCAATGTGGTGAATGTTCCAAAAGTAAACAGCTTGAGTACTCTCAAGGTATATCAAAACTACCTGATTTGTTTTGTATGAGTTGCTGATAAAGAAAATGACTAGTAGCTTGTATATGATGTATCACATACTGACTTGATTGTGGGTTATCCCATAGGTGAATATCAACAAGCAAAAGAAAGAAGCCTTTCAAATTCTCAAGCCTGAACTTGATGTGGATCCCGATAAAAATCCTCATTTCGATTCTAGGATGGGAATTGATAAAAGTAAACTGTTGAGGCCTAAGAAGATGACTTTTCAGTTTGTTGAGGAAGGCAAGTGGTCGAAAGAGGCTGAAATTATTAAATTGAAGGTAATTATCTCAGTTCTCGTAGATGACTTTTGTACATGCTTACTTTACCCCTGCACTAATGCTTATAAACTTTGTCTGTGAAAGTCTCAATTTGGGGAGGCCAAAGCAAAAGAGCTAAAGGCAAAACAAGCGCAGCTGGCCAAGGCCAAGGCTGAACCTGATATAAACCCAAATCTGATTGAAGTAGGAGAGAGGGTGATTACCAAAGAAAAACAACAGGAACCTTTTCCTGATGTGGAGTGGTGGTAAGTAAACTATTCATTTCAACTTGTTTAAATAACTAAGTCTAAAGTTAGCAGTTAGCATTTTCATCATCTTTTGATGATCTATAGACAACGCATCGATTAGATGAAAGCATATGAACTTTTATCAGAAACTCGGTCACACAAATAGCTTAACTGCTAAGTTAATTTCTCTTCCGTTGGTATCATTTTGGCGTTTTAGCTTTCACAAGAAGTCAAATTGTTCAATACCACATCACTTTAAAGTTCTCTTTTCCAACGGTGACTTTTCATGTCAGTACAATCATCTATTTTCATGACTGTGCAGGGATGTGACTTTTCTACATTCTGGCACTTATGGGGACGTGGTCGATGGTGACATAGACAGCGAAAATATCAAGATGGACAAGATCACGATCTACGTTGAACATCCTCGGCCGATCGAGCCCCCTGCCGAGGCAGCACCCCCTCCACCGCAACCCCTGAAGCTAACCAAAAAGGAGCAGAAGAAACTTCGCACTCAGCGTAGGCTGGCCAGGGAGAAAGAACGACAGGAGATGATCAGGCTAGGCGTGCTTGAGCCCCCGAAGCCCAAAGTCAAGATGAGCAACCTCATGAAAGTCCTCGGCTCTGAGGCCACTCAGGACCCCACCCGGCTCGAGATGGAGATAAGGAGCGCTGCAGCCGAACGCGAGCAGGCCCACATCGACAGGAACGTGGCCCGCAAGCTGACTCCAGGCGAGCGCCGTGAAAAGAAGGAGAGAAAGTTGTTTGACGACTCAAATGCTGTATTAGAAACGATCGTCTCTGTTTACAAGGTGAATGACCTCACTCACCCCCAGACACGTTTCAAGGTTGATATCAATGCCCAGGAGAACAGGCTGACCGGATGTGCGATGATTTCCCAAGGGATTAGCGTGGTGGTTGTTGAAGGTGGGGCCAAATCGATAAAGAGGTACGGGAAGCTTATGCTCCGAAGGATTGATTGGGCTTCTGCTGTTAAGAAGGATGAGGATGAAAATGACGACGACGACGATGATGATGATGAGAAACCTTTGAATAAGTGTGTTCTCGTGTGGCAGGGGAGTGTGGCCAAACGGAATTTCAATAGATTTTTCGTCCAGGAGTGCAGGACAGAGGCGGCTGCCCGTAAATACTTTTCTGATCACGGTGTTGGTCATTATTGGGATCTCGCAGGTAACTTCATGGAGGATACTATGTAGATTTACAGCTGAAGGATGGGGGTGCTGAGTATTTTGAGTCCATTTTGGATGTCAGAGTGTTGACTGTGACGGGGGATTGCCAGATTATGGAGTTTTCGTTGTACGTCTTTTTTTTTTTTTTTTTTTGGGCACATTCGTGGGTTAAAATAAAGCAGCATGTAGGCTGAACATATTTTCAATATTCTCGGCTGTATCTTGTTTTGTTAACTGTCTGTGCCCTTTATTTTGATCTGAAATATCTATTGATTGGAGGTGTGATGAGTTCGATTTCTGGGGTTCGTGTGTGGTCCCATTTTTGGTGTCCCCAAGGTTGTTAATGTAGAGCACATCCAGATGGCCTGATGATGTGGGAAGTACTCCTATGTTTTATAAGCCAAGTAGCCATTTAGCTGAAACTAGGGAAACAACCCTACGACGGACGTCTAGATACTACTCTAACTCAGCCACAAGACACAAAATAACAAACTAAACTAAACAAATTCCACAAAGGATAATCCAGCTCCTACTTAGGAGAATAACATCAAAAGACGCAAAAGACAGAAAACACCACTACACCACAACACAAACCACACACTAACAAACAACACAAAACACTATTACAAAACAACACCAATGCATAATAGTTAGAATAGCGCCCTCCTCTCCACAGGCGAGACAATCCGCAACAAACCGCGACTCCACACCCAGAGACAACCGCCCACTTGGATAGGACTCCGGCTCGAGCACTGCCCCAGAAACTCCAATGCAATCACAACTAGAACCACACCAGACGACCAAAATCTTTTCCTAGGCGGTCCGCCCCTGGAGCTGGGACCGGAGGCCAGTAAGATCAACCAAAACAACCACACAACCAAACATCCTCTCCCACATCCAGCCACCCGTCCAAGCACACACCAACAAAGCCCCAAATCCAACCACCTTACCAAGCCCAAATCGCCGTACCATCGACCAAACCTCATCCACCAAATCAGAGTCTGAGAGACGGAGAGAAGGGAGGATGTCAATCTAGTTAATCATAAAATTATATCAAATATACCCCAAATCTTATGGCTTCTCAACTTTGAATACAGGTTCTACTAAGTTGTAAACTGCCAACATTTAATTGATTTTGCCATCAGTTTCCCATACCGTAAATACGACTGGAGCATGAATACCAAATCATTTTAAAACTAGCTATTTTACACTTGAGTTGCAAATCACAAGAGTGTGCATAATGCCCCTAGTTCATACGGTTTTTTACGAAAAGAAATTTATAACATGTTTCAACACTTAGTTGCAAAACTCCAAGTTGAGAACGAAATGAAAGCTACTCACGTAAACAAGCAGTTCACTTGTACATTAGCATGATAATTCCCACAATGCAAAAACAAAAACAAAAATAAAAATAAAACTTCCACCTTTCGTAAATAGGAGGACATCCGAACCTAAAGCCAACACACAACCGATTCTCTATTTTCACTTTTCAGAACAATATTACACCTCAAACCAACAACAGCACAATATTTTCCTTCCATTTGCTTGAAACCAAGATAAAGAAAACACAACATCAAAATTCATTAAAAAAATAGTCAGCAAGAAGGCAGAAAACCCCTTTTTCTTCAAGAGAATACAACTTAAATCTTTCTCTTAGGGCGAGCAGTTTTGTACCCGCACTTGGTTGGCTTTCCCCAAGGCGTGAGTGAGACTCGGCCATGACTACCACTACTCTTACTCCTTCCTTCACCACCACCATGGGGATGATCAACTGGGTTCATAGCCACACCTCTCACAACCGGCCTCCTTCCCAACCATCTGCTTTGCCCAGCCTTTCTTAGCTTCTTAGTTCCATGTTCCGGATTGGATACCATCCCGATTGTTGCTCGACACCTGGTGTCTATCAGTTTCTTGACCCCAGATGGCAGCTTTATCTCGCAGTACCTAGAAATGATTACAAGATGGAGAAAAACTAAAAAATAATCATATATCTGAACCAAAAAGTAAATGCGGGGACAGAAAGTAATTAAGGTGATTCTTTGCACTCATTTATTTCAATGCATTTCATTTAAAAGGTATGACCTTTTTTAACATTTGGAATAATTACAAGTAAATATTAAACAGCATGCAGCAAACCTCAAATGCAATGTCCAAGGAGCAGTGAAAGGACTACTAGTAGCCTTGACCTGCAATAACTTTCCATGAACTCAAGTTTAAGTTGTCCATGCATGTGATGTTATACCAACAAGAAAATGCAAAAGAACAATGGCAATGACATATTGTTGCAGATCAACTTAATATTATGCTTCCCTGTCCATTACTGCCTTCTTTTCGTTCTGAATTTACAGGACTAAACACATCTTATCTTGGACATAGCCCATCCTGAAATGTGATATTCTTGCAAAACATAAAGCTAAATAGATACACGGAAGTCATTTTTGAAAATATTTAGAAATTCAAATTGTCAATTGCAGTTGCTAAATTTGACATCCAGTAGATTTGAATCAATGTCAAAGCATCAAAATCTCATTTCCGAATCTATGTTAAATCCCATGTAATTTCTAGCCTAGTTCTTAGAGAAATGGTTTTCCACAAGTATGTCTCAGGCACACCATATTGTGTAATCTTCAAAGTCTATGTAAATTAACCCATAAACAATGAAGCGAGATATACAGTGAAGACAACTCAATGGTGCACCCCCATCTTATAACATCATAACCAACATCTCCTCTAAAATTTCGTAACAACCACACATGTTAACTGCAGTCAACTACAAATAGCTAATTCAACCTAAAAGCTAGGCCAAAGTTTGGCGGTTTTATAAATTACAAAAATTTCAACCATTCTAAAGTCCTTGATGCGATATATGCCTCCCTTAAACACAGGTACTCACATTATAACATGACATCGACCAAGTATCCCCGATATTCCATGATACAAATACATGGTCAATACTAACAGCTAGGCATAACCCATTGTTCATTGTTTTCCATGATTGGGTCCATTCACATTCACAACATTTTATAAGAACCTAAAAAAATTTTCGTGTGTGTGTGTGCGTGTGCTCAGTAAAATTTACTTTACTCCACTAATGAAAGAAAACAAGAAATAATTAAGAAAAAAAACAGACAAATCGAATTCCGTTTGTTTCAAAGCCACGCCATACTATTAGTAATAATGACGAATGATTCATATACTTGTTATGACTTATCCTATGTGTCACAAGCAAGCATATGTATTTTATAAATTAGCCTAAATCCAAGTTAGTAATTCGTATATACCTGGTAGACCTATTGGGCTCGGTAAGTATCTTCGCCGATGTCCCTGCAGCACGTACGAGCTTCCCACCCTGTCCCGGTCGAAGCTCGATGTTGTGGATCTGGGTCCCGATCCTCATATTCGCCAGAGGCATACAACTCCCAATTTGAGAGCTTATGTCGAGTGTGAACATCTGATTCATCATGGATGATTTCCATGACGACCCATGATCAGACTCACCCATATTAATAACAGAACCTGAAAATCAAGAAATTGCAGTAGCATTGGGAAACAATAAGCAAAAAGAGGGAAGAATCACATTTCTCAACCAACATCTTCAAACTCCCAATAAACGAATTGACTACGCGAGTTTACAATGCAGCGAAAGGAATAGTACGAGATAGCATAAAGTTACACGCACACGCACACGCACACGCACACGCACACGCACACGGGGAAATAGGAATTACCGGATGAGAGAGAGCGAGTGGGGACGCGAAGAATTGAGCGGAGCAGAGGAGAGGAACAAATGCGAGCTCTGTAGAGCGCCATTTTGTCGCTCTTCAATCTTAGGGCTTAGGGTTTTGCAAACACGATGAGTATCAAAGGTTTCCTTCAGCTTTCGTTTGCTTCTCTGAAATTTACCAGCCCACGAATTAATTTGAGTAGGGTGTCAAATAGAAGAAAAATGCTCACAAGTTTGGACTATGATGTCAATTTAGTTGGTCTTAAAATTGTATCAAGTATACCCCAAATTTTCTTTTGAGCGAATTACAATTTTAGTCATGAATATTTCAGATAGAGATGACAATGGCCAAGTCGGGCTGAGTAGTTCGAATCCAAACCTAGCCCACACACTTATCCATGGACCCGCGACGGGTCCAACAGGTCGGACCGAGTAGCTTTTGCCTTTTTTTGAGTCTTGCAAACGTTAGTTTTTGCCTTTTTTAGTCCAACTCACGCTACACCGTCAAAATGATTTACAGATTGAGTGAAGGAGAAATACACATTTAATTGTTCGATGATGATTATAACATTATTAAAATCAACAGTGTAGATATTGTCAACTCAAAATTTTGAAAGGCAATAGGTAAATCAATCCTGACAAAGTAAACTAACTAACTTGACGAAGAGGGGTTAGCGCAGTGGTGCGTACTTTCGCTCGGCGTGTACCATGTCTCGAGTTCAAGTCACCCGAAAGAGAATTGGGGAAGCAGTATTGATCTCCTTTAAGAAAAAAAAAACAAAAGAAGAAGAAAAAAAAAAACTAACTTCTTTTAAGTTTACCACTAAATATTCTAATCTAATCTACTTCTTGGCTCTCTCCAAATCGTGTCTCCCGATCAATCGTGCGGCCACATCAATGATCATTTACTTCG
>CACSLK010003813.1:1140098-1152911 GCA_902706635.1 Striga hermonthica
ATAAGCATGCACTTGATGATGGCTTAGGGAATGTGCATGCCTCGCACGGCAACGTGCGTTGCGCACCATTGCGCGCGCACGCAAATGCGCATGACATTGCACGGCGTGCATGCGTATGTATTATAGAGTGCACCTCCGAGATTTAGACATGAATTTGATTTCGAAACTAAATCCGAACATTCTTAACTTTTAATAATTAATCCCGATTAATAATATCCGTTTATAAAATAAATGGTTCGGAAATTAATTATCAACTTGGACTCAGTTAATAATTAACCGAATAGACTTTTCGACTTAAAGTCGAACTTATTAACTTAAACGCTGAAAATGAACGAGATTAATAAAAGAAAATACATAACTTCCATTAATAAGAAACGAGGTTATTACAATTTACCCCCCTTAAAATATTTTCGTCCCCGGAAATATAAAACTGAACATATTTACATGAAAAGATATATACTTCAGAACTGAAAATCAGGAAAACGAGCGCGAATATCAGCCTCCTGCTCCCAAGTGGCTCCGTGGCGATCCCGCTGAATACGAACGAGGGGAACATCACGCTTCCGGAGTCGTCGGTCCAACACTGCTACCGGTCGCTCCTCGTAAGATAAATCTGGATGGATCTGAATATCAGTATGGGGAATGACATGATCGGGGTCGCACACGTACTTACGTAACATGGATACATGAAAAACATTGTGAACACTGGACAACTCGGGAGGTAAGGCTAATCGATACGCAACGTCGCCCACTCGCTCGAGTACTTCGAACGGGCCAATGAATCGAGGGTGCAACTTCCCTCTCTTCCCGAATCGAATAACTCCGTGAAAAGCTCGCTCGCCAACCTCGAACTGGAAATCTCGTCGATGATGATTCTACTCTGAGCTATCTTAAGTCTCTGCCGGATCAACTCGACCTGTTCTGCCATCTTCTCGATTAATTTCGGACCGAGTACTCGACGTTCACCGACGTCGTCCCAATAAAGAGGGGAACCACACTTACGACCGTAAAGTGCCTCGAAGGAGCCATCTGAATAGAAGAATGATAACTGTTGTTGTACGCGAACTCAACGTACGGCGATAACGACTCCCACTTAGCACCCCTGTCAACAACCAAAGCTCGCAACATATCCTCCAATGTCTGGATAGTCCGCTCTGTCTGTCTGTCAGTCTCTGGATGGTAGGCTGAACTGAATGCTAGCTTCGTGCCCATCGCATTGTGTAAACTCTTCCAGAATCTGCTCGTGAATTTGGGATCTCTATCTGACACAATAGTAACAGGCACTCCGTGGAGTCGAACGATCCCACGGGTATAAATCTCAGCCAACTTGTCCAAAGACGTATTCATCGATACTGGTAAGAAATGAGCAACCTTAGTCAATCTGTTGACCACGACCCAAATAGCGTCGTGATGTTCAGACGACCTCGGTAACCCCGTGACAAAATCCATCACAACCTCCTCCCACTTCCACCTTGGAATAGGCAGTGGTCGTAGAAGGCCTAAGGGACTCTTGTGCTCGGCTTTGACTTGTTGACAGGTTAAACATTTCCTCACAAAGTTGGCTACGTCCTTCTTCAACCCTCGCCACCAGAATGACTTTTTCAGGTCGTGATACATCTTGGTGCTGCCAGGGTGAGCTAAATAAGGCGCGGTGTGTGCCTCCGTCAAGATCTCCTTCTGCAAGCCCTCGACCTTCGGCACTACGATCCTGCCTCGGAACTCCAAAGCGCCATCTGTGCCTCGGGAAAAACCTTCGACTCCTCCGGTGTGAAGCTTGGCCTCAATAGCACGAATAAACTGATCGTGAGCCTGCTCCTGCCGGATTCTGTCCCTCAACGTGGGCTGAATTTGCATCGAGCTAACACTCCCTGTAATCACTGCAAGAAGCGACTCGAAGACTTGAATCTGCATCCGGGCGAATTCATGAATAAGATGATTCTGCTGAGTAACAACATAAGTCAAGTCACCCTTCATCTTACGGCTTAGGGCATCAGCTACAACATTTGCTTTCCCTGGATGATACTGAATCGTGCAGTCATAATCTTTAACAAGCTCTAACCAATGTCGCTGACGCATGTTGAGCTCTTTTTGCGTGAAAATATACTGCAGACTCTTGTGATCGGTGTAAATCTCGCATCGACCACCATAAAGATAATGTCGCCATATCTTGAGTGCATGTACAACTGCAGCTAGCTCCAGGTCGTGGGTAGGATAGTTCTGCTCATGGGGCTTCAACTGACGTGAAGCGTAAGCTATAACCTGGTCGTCCTGCATAAGTACACACCCCAAACCCTGCCTCAAAGCATCACTATAGATGGTGAAACTCCGGGAAGGATCTGGAATAGTCAACACCGGTACCGTCGTAAGCCTCCTTTTCAGCTACTGAAAACTCGACTCACAGCGGTCTGTTCATTCAAATTTCACAGACTTCCTCGTCAACTGAGACAAAGGGAGGGCAATCTTCGAGAACCCCTCAATAAATCTGCGATAATAACCTGCAAGGCCGAGGAAACTACGAACCTCGGACGGATTCTTCGGTGCTGACCAGTTCTGGACTGCGGCAATTTTGGAAGGATCTACTTCAATACCTTCTTGAGTAATAATGTGGCCAAGAAAAGCCACTCGCTGAAGCCAAAATTCACACTTGGAGAACTTTGCGTATAACTTTTCTCGTCTAAGGGTCACAAGAACGGCCCTCAGATGCTCCTCGTGTTCCTTCTGGCTCTTGGAATAGATAAGAATATCATCAATGAATACAATAACGAACTAATCAGGGAAAGGATGAAATACACAGTTCATCAAGTCCATGAATACTGTCGGGGCATTGCTGAGGCCAAACGGCATAACCACGAACTCGAAGTGACCGTATCTCGTACGAAACGCTGTCTTAGGTATGTCTGACTCCTTGATTTTCAGCTGATGGTAGCCTGAACGCAAATCAATCTTGGAAAACACGCAGACACCCCTCAACTGATCAAATAAATCATCAATCTTGGGAAGCGGATATTTATTCCTGATCGTTAACTGGTTAAGATCCCGGTAGTTGATACACATACGCATGGATCCGTCCTTCTTCTTGACAAAGAGAATGGGTGCTCCCCAAGGTGAGACGCTCGGTCGAATAAAACCAAGATTCAACAATTCTTGAATTTGGGTCTTTAATTCCTGCAATTCTTTAGGTGTCATTCTGTATGGCGCCTTAGAAACGGGTCCGGCTCCAGGGATAAGATCGATAGAAAATTCCACCTGTCGGCTAGGTGGACCGCCCGGAAGCTGGTCTGGGAATACGTCCACAAACTCACGAACAACGAGAAGGTCATGAGGTGACCGTGACTTTGGCTCATCTCCAACGAGGCTCACAAGGTAACCTTGGCAATCACCTCGTTGAAGATCTTTCTGGCTTTCGCCATAGAAATAACGTGTGGCAAAGTACGAGTCCTAGAGCCGAAATAAGTGATCTGATCATCTCTCGGAAGATAAAGAGTAATCTCCCGATCGTGACATTGGATATCTGCGTGAGAACGTGTTAGCCAATCTATACCGAGTATGAGGTCAAAGTCCCTCATCTCGATAACATAAGCATCAGTAGTCAAAATACGGCCGCCGATGGAAAGGCTGAGATCGGTGGCTCTAGCATCAGTCAATATCTTTCGACCCGAGGCTAAACTCACCTCGGGAGGATTGATAGTGGTAAGAGAATGGACCCCAATAGCTTTGAGACATCGGCGTGATATAAAAGAATGGGTCGCTCCGGTGTCAAACAAGGCATAAACAGGCACATTATTAAGAATAATCATCCCAGACATGGTACCTGGGTGCTGGTCGGCCTCTCTCTGGTCAACTGCAAAGACGCGGGCCTGCTGTATTCTGCGTGGCTGTTGCTGGGGTCGTGGTGGCTGTTGCCTGAGGTGCTGCTGTTGAGGTTGCTGAAGTGGCTGTCGTTGTTGTGGTTGTTGTTGCAGTCGTTCTGGGCAATTGGGGCTGATATGGCCTGGCTGGCGACAAAAGAAACAAATGTTCTGGCCCACAAGGCATTCTCTACGGTGGCGTTTTCCACATGTCGGGTAGGTTGGTATCTGTCTGTGGCGAGTCCTCCGTTCGTCAAGAGTGGTTCTGAACTTCCTCTTCTTCTGGTTCTTTGATGGTTGGGCAACGTTGGGCTGGGCTGGTGGCTGAGCAACTGGCTGGGCTGAAGTCGAAATAGCTTCTCGTCGGATGCTGGCATCTACTTCCTGGGCAATGGCGACTGTGCAGGCGTAGGTCTGAACAAGGTGACCTACAATGTTATGACGGACTGCTGGGAGAAGTCCGTTAGTAAAACGATGGGCTCTCTTCGCCTCCGTACTCACAAGATCGGGTACGAAGGCTCCGAGTCGGGTAAACTCTCTCTCGTACTCGTCAACAGAACGAGTACCCTGTCTGAGTGCCAGGAACTGGCGCTCCATCTTTGCTCGGTAATACGAGGGATAGTACTTCCCGCGAATCAACTCCTTGAATTGGTCCCACGTACAACCTTCTTTTTCGCTGGGACGCATACTCCAATAGGCATTCCACAGAGTCGGGCATCACCGGTCAGCTGGATTTGTGCGCATAATACGCGATAACGATCAGGACAGTTCATGACCTCGAAAATCATTTCAAGGCCCTGAACCCATTCGTCCACTATACGAGGATCTCCTTGGCTGGATAATTTTTCTGGATGGTAGTCGCGGAATTGTGCGACCACTGTGGCCTGAGGGAGTCCCTGCTTGTCTGGATCTCTACGAGAAGGCATCTGGACATTGAAATATTAACATAATCGATTAACTGACTGACTGACTGATTGAGCATACAAATTCCCTGACGAGTCGCTAAATAACCCGAGAAAACTAGAGTCGAATTATCAAATAACTGAGACAATCGACTATATTCTAAAAATACTTGATCATTAACTCGAGCATCTTACTGATTTCTAGGGTTAAATATCTTGCACCCTTTACTGAGCATAGACTTAAGCATCCGTTTAGATATATATATAAACTGTAACTCAGCACTTACCTGTAGTCGGCGAGGCGTGAGCGTAGCGTGGTCGGGTCTTTTCTGAAAATTTCTAACTTAATAAAGTATTCAGATACACAAAAACGTGCTCTGATACCAATTTGTAACACCCCGCTAGCTTATTAAAATCAGAGTTAAATTTTCGCAAATTCTTTTCTAAAAATACGTATTAGTTTGCGAAGTTGTGACTCGAGATGCTACAGAAAAACATTTCTTTTTGTAAATATCCGTTAACTAAATTAAAATCAAAATCATTTAGAAAAACGAATTATCTTTTATCAAACCGGTATGTAATACTGTATAAATCCGACCAGAAGGTTCGAATCAAAATCTGAAAACTAACATGCGAGTCTGAGAGTCTGAAAAGGTCAGCGGAAGTAAAAACGTGGCAAATAATATACATATCATAAGTCTGCAAAAGCTTATATACTGGACCATCGACCACCTGCTCTGCTCACTCCTCTGGACCGACCTTGTCACCTGAAAAAGATAATATAGTGGGAGCGTGAGCACTAAAGCCACTGTGCTCTGCAGAAACTCATACTGAAATAAAACAATAATAATAATTGCATCATCATGATTAAACGCATGTATATCTGCTGCTATCTGTAACTGGCTCGTCAACAGTATAAATTGGACGTAAACTGTGTCTGCCGATTGTACTAAACTCAGCCGGAACCATGTGCACACCCTAGTGGTCAGATCTAGCCACTAGAGCTAGGAGTGGAATTATGCAACAGGCCACCACTCTAAGAGGAACTGGTATATACATACCTCGAACATGATAGTTGTAATTATACTCAATGTAATACTCAGTCTGAGTTCCCACTGAACTGATAGTCTGAATATGTAAGTGCTGCTGCTGATCAATCTGTAAAAATATATATAAATAAACAAATACAAAGTACTATGCTCAGACTGACTGAAAATAGCTGTTAAGATGCTCGACTCGATCTAAACATTTAACTGGTATTATCTCGGGGTTTAACTTGACTGACAAGAAAACCGGACTGAACTGATACCCGCGTACTGAACTGACTGGACTGAAAAATTAACTGAAATATTGTACTGAACTCGGACCAGGTCACTAAATACTGAACTGCTCAAGTAACCGGTCTGAACCGGCCGGTTCACTGACTGGCCAGACTACCGGCTCGCTGTGGCCGGACGGTCGGCCGCTGGCTAACCACCGGCTCGGTCACTCGCGCACTAGGCGCGGCCTAGGCACTGCCGGCGCTGCTGGAGCTGGCTGGTTTGGTCCCGGGCGCTGGTGGGTGCTGTTGGCACCGTGCGTGCGCTGGGGACGGTCACTGGCGTGCTGCTGTGCACGGCCAGTGACTGCTGGACACTTGCTGGCCATGACTGGCCACGCCCATGTACGCTGACAACGGTACTGGGGCGGACTGGCACTGTCGGGCGCTACTGCGCACCACGGACAGGCGACTGGCACGCGGGCTGTGCGTGCTGGGCTGATTGGGCATTCGGGCGTGTTGCCGTGCAACGACAAGGCCTACTGGGCACTGCTGGCACGCTGTCGGGCGTGCTGGCGTGCGTGGACACTGGCCAGCGTGCGTGGAACGCTGCTGGTGGGCGTACAGACGTTGCGGGGCACGCTGCTGGGCGTGCGATGTGTTGTCGTGTACGCGGACTGGCTAGATGGACGTTGCCGTGCGTGTTGACGTGTTGATGAAGATCGTGTGTTCGACCTTTCGACAAGCCACGCGAGTGCCTTAAATCGAGATAGGGTCTCGAAGATCCGCGTCCACAGTCCTTCAAAACAAGTAAAATTGCAATAGAATTCAAGGAAATCTACGCAAAGTGTTTGAACAAAAGTTCGGATTTTTGTATTAAGAAGAATCAATAATAATCCTAAGTAACAATGCTTGCGCCTATTTATAAGGCTCAAAATAAAGATCTAATCCTATTCTATTAGGGCTAATCTACTTAAACTAGGAAAACAATAAAACATAAGATATCCTACCATACTAGGAATTAAGGAAAGAAAAGGATTCTAATCTATTGAATCCGCTTTGCGTCGCCCAACCCTAGCCGCCATTGTGCGCGTGCCGGACTCCCGCGCCCCGTCATCTGTATCGTCTATTCCTTGCGTGGTTAGGTGTGCTCGCGCGTGAATCCCCTCGGCCGTACTCGCGCTATCGCGTCCTTGGTCTAAATTCTCACGCGCGTCACTGCTCGCGCGCGCATGCCCGCTAACGAGTTGGGCCTCGGCAGCCCGGCGGCTTAACCTCCGCCGTGCATGATAAGCGCGACTCGTCGCATTCTTCAGCCTTCTTATCGTGTTCTCATCATTCCCGTCCCCTTCAAGTGCTTTCTTGTCCTCAAGGATGAAATCGGGGAATCTTTCGCTCATCTCGTCACAACTTTCCCAAGTTGCCTCTTCACTCGGCAAATCTTCCCATTCGACGAGTACTTCCCAAAAGTATTTTTCGGCCCTTTTAATTTGCCAGTACTCAACCGCGCGGCCTGGCCGGACTACAACTTGTCCATCCGGTGCGACCGCGGGTAGCCTATCCTTCACCAAATTCGCCTCGCCAAGACTTCGCTTGAGCTGCGAAACATGTATGACTGGATGTATATGAGAATCGTCCGGCAACTCAAGTCAATAAGCAACCTTCCCGATCTTGGCCAAAATTTTATAAGGCCCATAGTAACGAACCCCAAGTTTGGTCGCGGCCCTTTGTGCGGTCGTTCGTTGCCAAAATAGCCTTAGTTTTAAGAACACCAAGTCCCCGGGCTCGAACTCCTCGTCGCGCCTCTTTCCATCGTGGTATGCCTTCATTCGATTGATCGAGTCCTCAAGTGTTTCTGTAACGCCCCACTTTTATTTACCGAAAATCAGGATAAATTTTTCGAAATTTATTTTTAAAAACAATATTTGTGGCGTTACTCATTTTTTAAAAACATTAATCAATACTAAACACATTCTCAATATTCAGCAATAATCAATACTCATAATCCATAATAAAATTCCAATAATGCAAATCCAAAAATAATCCTAGGGAAATAATCCCCATCAGTAATTCAATAATCCGGTACTAGTGAAAAACAATAATCAATAATGCAATAATATCCAAGTTCATTTTTTCAAGACGGAAGCATTTATTCAATTTTAAAGACCACCACTCGCATCCCTTCCGTCGTGGCGCATAAACTAACCTGCATCCATTAAGAGCAGGTGGGGATGAGCACAATAGGAAAGTCGAGGTGCTCACCGCTATGCAATAATTAATCTCAATAATCATGAAAACAATTTAAGTATGGTCGCAGCATGTATACGAATCAATAATCGTCCCATCTCCTATCAATAATCAATAATGGTCTCATGTGCACACCTATAACAATAGACTACTGCCGAGCTATATACCGAACGCCTTCCTCAAAGGCCTTACAACGAGTGCCCGGCCAGCAGGAGCAATAATCCACCCCGAATGCCAAAACTCACGCCTTGGCCTTACATACGAAGATCACCAGCCAAGACTCACGCCCTGACTGTCAACATTAATAAAGGAGACTACCCGAAGGTACGTGGGATAACCGTTCGACGGCCAATATAGCTCACATCGAAGGCTACATGGTTCACATGCATACTTTGATCATACCACAACAAAAACAATTAATTAAGGCATAGTAAATTTTACAATTACAACCCACCTGGAAATTCTGGTAGAAAATGGCACACAAGAGCAAGCACGTAGGATGGGGCTTGACTCCTCAAACACCTACATTTAAGTGAGATAATTTATCAATAATTTATCTCACTACTCGAATTTAACATAAAACCCATACTTAATAAAAATTAAGATTTACGGGTTTTAATCAGATTTTTCGTGGACTTGGAACTCTTTCATTTTAAAAAAATAGGACTCAGAGAACTATATTGGAGTCTCGGAACTTAAAATAATTTTTTTTCCAAATTTTTCTTATTTGAAAATAATTTTTAGAATTGTAAACGGTACGTAAAACGGGCTCCAAAACACAAAATTTGGCTTAAAAGACGCATTGGGCTGTGATGTCTGATCACAGGGCCCAAGACAATGTATAAACTGGGCCTCCTAAACCAATTTGGGCTGCGCAATAGGGTCTGACCAAGGCTGGGGCAATTGCGGGCCGATACTCGGGCTGGATGGCTCTCGCGGGCTGTAACTGCTGCAGAGAGGAACAGGACCGCGCGCGGGCTGGTATCGGGCCAGATGGCCCGCGCGCTCTAGAAACTGACATTTAAAAAAAAAAAGCCATTTTGCAAGGGTTGGGATTCGAACACGCGACCTCGCGTACAGAAAATCACGCGGAACCGTTGCGCTACAAGCTTGGCTGCGACTTAAATTGCAAACTTACAAAATAAATTTTTGAACAAAGCCTTTTAAAACTGAAATAAAAGCTGCGAATTTGAAAGGCCTACTAGCAGGTTGAACAACACTTTATGCTACAGATTTCAGCAGCTAAATTCACAGAAATTTTTCAAAATAAAATAGGAAACAACACCTAACGGTTCGCAAACGACCAAACGACACAACGACTACGACACGGCTCCAATCAATAAAACGGAACTCTGAGATTAAAACGAATTTGCCAAAACAATAGTTTCAAGACATTGTAAAATTTTGATAACTCATACACATTCAGAGTTTCGAAAGGTTAGAAGAACCGGGTTTGAGCAACACGTAATCGGCCTGAACAAAATACATACATGAGTGATGAATATAACAACCCGGAAGAATTTAACGAGACTCCGAATCTATCATTAATTTGCAGCGATAAAAAAACAGACTCAATTAAACTAAGTGGAGAGTTCCGGGAGATCCACGCCAATTCACGATTCATTCAATAATTATCCAAAATTCAACGAACGAACCAATAATTAATCTGAATTCCAAATACTAATGAACGATTCAACGAGAAAATAATTCCAGCAACAAGGTAGTACGAATAGTAAAACAGAAAGGTTCGAAAATATTACCCATCTTCGGGAATCTACGAGTTATCGGAAAACGGTCGGGGCGAAACGGGGCCGAAAGGACGAAAGGGACTCTGAACTCGAAAGCTTCGGACACGGTGACTGAAGTCTGCTGATCCCCGAATTGCTCCGCTGCATCGACGCTGATGGCGAACAGGAGGTCTCGTCGGGAAGAACGGTGAACGCCGGAGGCACGCGAATGGAGCTTTCGCCGGAAACAATGGAGGTCCGCCGGATCGCAGGCTCACGATTGGCTTCTGCTCTGGAATCGACGGCAAGGGTCAACCGCTGCGGAGGGCGTTGGCGATGGCAGGATGCTTCTCGGGACAACGATGGTGGCAGGTCTCTCGCCGGAATTAATGGTGAGGGATGATTTGCTGTTGCAGGTTTCGAAAAGAAAAATTCCCAACTGATACTATAGCGAGAGATATGAGATGACCGAGATATAATAGGTGAGAAGGAGGTCGGCGAGTGAAAAGGGGAGAACGTGCAAAGGATTTCACCGAAGTATCGGAACAAAATTTTGATCTTGCTGAGGTTGAAGAAGACTCGGTCTGACCATTGCGAAGGAAGCGAACTGAAAAGGGGCTCTGCAAGATCGTGATCTTATGGGCCAAAAAAAAAAAAATTTATTGCCAATGGGCCACTTACCAATTTGGGCTACATACAATATTAGACACTGGGTCCATTAAATAATATAGTAAAAGGTATTGGAATAAAATTCCAATTGGGACGAGATTCATATCCGAGGACTAACATCGAACAATTCTCTTGACGACGAATATATAATCCGAAATATCTATATTTATAATACACATAATATTTTAAAATAATAATATTAATAATAAAAATATGCATTGACAAATAATTACAATTTGACAATTATTAATATGTAGACAATTTATATTAATAATAGCAATATTACTAATAACAAATAAATAATGGCAATTTGACAGTTAATAGCAATTATAATAATAATAATTATAATGATGATAATAATAATACAAACAATTTAATAATAGCAATAATCAATACTTATTCTCCAATAATCCAAAATGAAACGGAGTATTACAGTCTATCCACCTTACAAAGAATTCCGTCCTCAGAATTCGAAAATAAACATCGAGAAAGCAAATAAAATACAAGGGGAACTCAAAACTCAAAGTTCGGATATCGCCTCTGAAGCTCGGCCTCCTTTTCCCAAGTTGCCTCTGACTCGCCATGTCGGCTCCAAAGCACCTTCACCAAGCTCACTGTCTGATTCCTCAACTGATGGACCTTCTGGTCCAAAATAGCTACCGGTACCTCCTCGTAAGTAAGGTTTCGCTCGACCTGCAGTTCGCCGAAGTCCACCACGTGACCGGGATCATGGACGTATCTCCGCAACATCGAAATATGAAACACGTCATGCACTCCCGACAAGCTAGGTGGTAAAGCCAGCCGTAAGCTAAGTTCCCGACTCGGGCAAGGATCTCGAAGGGCCCAATATAACGCGGTTTAAGCTTCCCGTTCTTCCCGAAGCGAATCACACCCTTCATGGGCGAGACCTTCAGGAAGACGTGATCTCCGACGGCATACTCGTGCTCATCCCTCTTCCGGTCGGCATAGACTTTCTGTCTCTCTTGGGCTGACCGGATATGCTTCCGGATAGCCTCAACTGTCTCCGCAGCTCTAAGAATGAACTCCGGACCCATGATCATCCTCTCCCTGACCTCATCCCAATACAAGGGTGTTCGAACCTTACGTCCATACAAAGCCTCAAATGGGACCATCTTGATCGTGGAGTGGTAGCTATTGTTGTAAGTCAGCTCGACCAAAGGCAAGGCACTCTCCCAGGTTAGGCTACGGTCCAAGACCACAGCCCTCAATATGTCCTCCAAGTACTGGATCGTCCGCTCCGACTGACCGTCTATCTTAGGATGAAAAGCTGTACTGAACTCCAGCCTCGTCCCCATGGCTCGGTGCAGGGTCTTCCAGAACTGGCAAGTGAACTTCGCGTCTCGATCAGACACGATCTCCACAGGAACTCCATGAAGCTTGACAATCTCATCCACGAACAACTCGGCATACTGACTAGCCTTTATAGTCGTCCGAACTGGCAGAAAGTGGGCCGACTTCGTAAGGTGATCCACAATCACCCAAATAGAGTCATGCCCGGTCCTCGACCTTGGCAATCCCACTAACAAATCCATAGTGATGCACTCTCACTTCCATAAGGGAACCTCAAGTGGCTGCAACTTCCCTCTCGGTTTCTGATGCTCAGCCTTCACTTGCTGACATACCAGACACCCATTCACGAACCTTGCCACTTGCCACTTCATACCTCGCCACCAGAAAGACTTCCTCAAGTCCTGATACATTTTCGAACTACCAGGATGGACGGTGTACGGGGCACTATGGGCCTCTCTCAAAATCTCCCTTCGCAATTCCCACACCTTCGGAACACAAAATCTACCCTCGAAGACCAAGGCCCCATCAGATGCGACTGCGAATCCTCCAACTCTACCGGCTTTCGACAACTCCTTCATCCGGCAAAAGAAACGATCATTCGGTTGCTCGGCGACTATCCTCTCACGAAGAGTCGGTCCCACAACCAAAGAGGTCAACATACCCCTGGCTGTCGAAGGTGGCTCCACTGCCTCTAGCTGTAGCCGCTCAAACTCCCGAAGAAGGACATCTTGCTCGGTAAAAAGACAGGACAACTGGCCATAACTCCTCCGACTAAGGGCATCGGCTACCACGTTAGCTTTTGTTGGTGTTATATACTTAAGCTTTGCTTTAGTGGATATTACACTTGTTAT
>CACSLK010003813.1:1268580-1285864 GCA_902706635.1 Striga hermonthica
TGCGCGTGTTCGCGCCCTTCTAGAATGCACCCTTTCTTGCGTGTGAGCGTTGCTAGCCTCGAGACCACCTTCTCGCGTGTCCTTGCGCACTTCCATGCGCGACCTCGTGTTCGTGTGGACTCGTGCCGCTTCTCATGTGCTTGAGTGCCTCGCATACGAGCTCGCACTCGTCTTTTAGGTCATGCTTGCGTCGTTTTGGCCCTTTTTTCGGCCTCATCGGTTCGTCTCGACTCTTGGTCCTTCTTGTCGTCGGGGCTCGGAACCCACTTCCGCATCACCGCGGCCGCGACATTCCCAGGTCGCGACTTTTTTATTTCACCGCGGCCGCGGAAATTTAGCTCTGTCCAGGTTGAGCTCGTTTGTGGTGTTTAACTCATCGCGGCCGCGGTGAAGAAATTTTCTGCGGCCGTGACCTTCATTCGCGGCCGCGACAATTTCCAGAGGCTGCGGAATTTCAAGCCTGTTGCTGCACGTTTGATTCCCGATTAGACGCCGCGATCGCGGTGAAGAAATCTTTCGCGGCCGCGACCTGCATTTATATATATATATGTATATATATATATATATATATATATATATATATATATAAGATAATAAAACAAATACACAACAGTACAAGGATACTCGGTTTAATGCCGGGAGCTCAGCATAATTTCTCGATCACGCATAGACAGGGTCGCCGAGACTGACGGTCTCGACATGTCTCTTTCCAAACTCGCCATCAAAATATGGTTTCACTCTCTGCCCGTTAACCAAGAATAACTTGTTGTTTGCCGGATTACGCAAACGGACAGCTCCAAAGGACAACACTTCATCAACAATATACGGCCCACTCCAACGTGACTTAAGCTTTCCAGGAAAAAGACGTAGGCGAGAATAAAAGAGAAGTACCTTCATTCCGGGCTCGAGGTTCTTTCGAACAAGAGTGGCATCATGAAGCCTTTTTGTCTTCTCCTTGTAGATTTTGGAATTCTCGTAGGCTTCGTTTCTCCACTTTTCTAATTCTGAGAGTTGCAGCATCCTCTCTCGCCCAGCAGCATCAAGATCGAAATTTATCTTTTTGATTGCCCAGAATGCCTTGTGCTCGATCTCAACCGGCAAATGGCATGATTTCTCGTAGACGAGCCAGAACGGGCTCATCCCCAATACTCCCTTGTATGCCGTCCTTTGAGCCGAGAGTGCATCATCGAGCCGGCTCGACCAATCCTTCCTAGACGAATTCACCGTCTTCTCAAGAATAATCTTAATCTGCTTGTTGCTCGTTTTTGCTTGCCCCGAGGTCTGTGGATGGTATGGGGTGGCCACTTTATGCGAAATTCCGCATTTCTTCATCAATTTCTCAAAAATCCGGTTACATAAATGTTTGCCCCCATCGCTCACAATGGCACGTGGAAATCCAAACCTGCTCAAGATATTTCCTCGCAAAAACTTTATAACGACATTAGCATCACATGTCCGTGTGGGGATAGCCTCGACCCACTTGGACACGTAATCTCCAGCGAGGATATATTCGAAGCCAAAAGACTTGGGAAACGGTACCATGAAATCAATGCCCCAAACATCAAAAATCTCAACTTGCAATTGTTCACTAGGGGCATTTAATTTCTAGAACCAATGTTCCCAATTCTTTGACATCGGTCACATGATTTACAAAAATTATGAGCATCCTTAAAAAGAGTTGGCCAGAATAAACCTGATTGGAGAACTTTAAAGGCGGTCTTACGTCCTCCAAAATGTCCTCCACAGTTAAGCTCGTGGCAAAAGGTGAGGACATCCAATTGCTCTTCTTCGGGCACACACCTCCGAAGAATCTCATCCTTTCCCACCTTGAAGAGGAGTGGGTCATCCCAAAAGTAGCTCCTACACATCAACACAAAACGTTTCCTCTCTTGGGAAGAGAGATTAGCCAACAAGACACCATCTGATAAATAATTCACTATATCTGCATACCAAGGCACACTAACCACTTCATTCGCATGCTCATACGGAAAATCATCATTTATGCCTACATGCTCATTCAATGCAAGTCAAGGGTCGGAGGGAACAATGCGAGACAAGTGATCAGCTACAACATTTTCACAGCCTTTTCTATCCCTAATCTCTACATCAAACTCTTACAACAACAAAATCCACCTAATAAGCCTAGGTTTTGATTGAGTTTTACTCAAAAGATACCTAAGAGCCGCATGATCGGAATGCACAATCACTTTAGACCCTAGAATGTAAGACCTAAATTTCCCAAGGGAAAATACAACGGCTAAAAGTTCTTTTTCAGTGGTCGTATAATTCAATTGGGCACCATTCAAGGTCAAACTAGCGTAATAAATTACTCGAAGCAATTTATCAACTCGTTAGCCTAAAACGGCTCCAACAGCAAGGTTTGAAGCATCGCACATAATTTCAAACGGCAAAGACCAGTCAGGAGCAATTACTGTAGGGACAGTCACAAGTTTATTTTTCAATTTCTCAAAAGCCTCAACACATGCATTATCAAATACAAATGGCACATCATTAGCAAGCAAGTGACACAATGGCAGGCTGATTTTCGAAAAATCTTTCATAAATCTCCTATAAAAGCCAGCATGACACAAAAAACTTCTAACTCCCTTAACATTCACAGGAGGGGGGAGTTTTTCAATCACATCAATTTTTGCCTTATCAACTTCAATTCTACGACTAGATATCACATGACCCAACACAACTCCACTCGTCATCATGAAGTGACTTTTCTCCCAACTCAATGTCAAGTTAGACTCAATACACCTCTCAAGCACACGAGATAAATTATGGAGACAATCAGAAAATGAAGTACCAAATATAGAGAAGTCATCCATAAATACCTGTAAGCATTCCTCGAGCATGTCGGAGAAAATGGAGAACATGCACCGTTGGAAGGTCCCGGGTGCATTGCATAGGCCGAAAGGCATGCATCTGAAAGCAAACATGCCGAATGGGCACGTGAAGGTTGTCTTGGGCTGGTCCTCCGGAGCTATGGCCACTTGGTAGTAGCCCGAGAGTCCATCGAGGGAGCAATAGAACTGGTGGCCCGAGAGACGATCGAGAATTTGGTCGATGAATGGCAACAGAAAATGGTCCTTCTTTGTCATGGCATTGAGCTGCCGGTAGTCAATACACATCCTCCACCCGGTAGTAATGCGGGTGGGAACCATCTCCTTCTTCTCATTTTCGATCACCGTGATGCCCTCTTTCTTTGGCACCACATGAACGGGACTGACCCACTCGCTGTCGGCCACTGGATAAATGAGCCCCTCGGAGTAGAGCTTCAACACTTCCTTTTTCACCACCTCCATTATATTCGGGTTTAGCTGCCGTTGGTTGTCCCGAAATTGTTTGGCACCCTCCTCCAAAATGATCCGGTGCATGCATGTGGAAGGGCTGATGCCTTTAATGTCACCTAGGCTCCAGCCAATGGCCTTCTGATTCTTTTTTAGAACACCAATCAGCTCCTTCTCATCGTCCCGGTTAAGCTCAGCAAAGATGATAACCGGCTTTTGCTTTTCATCATCGAGAAAAACATACTTCAGGTGGCGGGGTAGTTCCTTGAGCTCTAAGGTAGGTGGGTTCGGTTTTTTGGGCTCGTCGACTACAAAGAGCTCAATTGTTGGATCTTCTTCCTCTTCGAGATTGGGCATTAATCTCTCTTCCAAATCTCGAATGGTAATCTCTTCCACGAACGGGTCACTCACATCAACAAAGGCACATTCTTCCACAAAGTTTACCGAAGATGCCGAGGTGGCCTCTCGGACTGAGATAGATACGGATTCGCCTAAGGTCGTCATGTTTAAGGTCTCGTTCTTCACATCTATGAGTGTATTGGTGGTGGACATAAATGGTCAGCCCAGAAGGATAGTATGGTATTTTCCGTTTTTGTGCACGTCCCCCACATCCAGAGCAACAAAGTCCACATGAACGATAAGCCTTCCTACGCGAACAAGAACGTCTTCAACTACCCCCTTGGGGTATCGAATCGAACGGTCGGCAAGCTGGAGGCACATACGGGTTGGTCTTAAATCACCGAGACCAAGCCGTTGAAAGATGGAAAACGGTATAAGGTTGATTCCCACTCCGAGGTCAAGCATCCCCGAAGCTTCTTTCCCATTCCCGAGGGAGATTTTGATCACGAAGCTCCCGGGGTCTCTTTCTTTCTTTGGAAGGTCATGTTGCATGGCACTCGCCGCCTCATAGACTACCACCTTCTTTCTATCGCCAAACTTCCTCTTCTTTGTGACCAGGTCTTTGAAGAACTTCACATACGATGGCATGTTCTTGATCACGTCTAGGAGAGGTAAGTTCACGTTGACTTTTGAGAGCATGTTGTATAGATCCCGGAATTGTTGCTCTTGCTTCTCATCTCGAAGTCGGCTTGGAAAAGGGATGCGTGGCATGTAAGGCTTTGGAGACTTGTGAAGCAAGGGACTCACTGTCGGTTTTCCCGAGTCGGTTTTTGTGCTCTTTCCACTCTCCTCGGTTTCTTTAGGCTGGTCAGTTGGTTTGGGGTCATCAGGCTCGGGCATTCTAACTTTGTTGTCCACTTCCTTCCCGCTCCTCAACACTGTTATCGTCTTTGCTTGCTCGGGCTGGCTCGGAAGTTTCCCCTTGTTTGACTCAGCCTCCATGTTCCCGACTCTCGTGGCAAGCTGACCCACTTGCGTCTCGAGACGCTTAATATATGAGTCCTGGTTGGTGATAAACTGAAGGATCTGGTCCAGCTTGTCATCTTGATTTGACGAGCTTGAACTGAACCCTTGGGCTGGCTGTTGTGGTTGCTGTTGTTGTTGGTAGCTCGGACGGGGGATGAAGTTGGGACGGGTTTGATGCTGCATGAGGTTTGGACGGGGCTGTTGTTGGCTGAAGTTTGGACGAGGTGGCTGGAGGGTGTTGTTGTTGTTGGACCACGAGAAATGTGGGTGATTTCTCCACCCGGGGTTGTACGTGTTGGAGTAGGGGTCATTGGGCTGTCGGTTCTGATAACCTTGGAGGGCATTGACATCTTCATATTGTTCTCCTACCTCCTGGTCAAACGCCGATGGGCACACCTCGGATTTTATGCCCCTGAACTCCACATGCCCCGCATGTGTCTATCGCCATGGTGTGCACTGACTGGCCTCCTCGTACATTCATTAGCCGCATTTGCTCTGTGAGTTCGGATATTTGATGGGCTATCATGTCCTGCTTTGGAGATTCCTCGTTCACCACCGCTCTCTTCCCTCGACTGCTCTTTTGAGACGAGCTAGAACTCAACGCCTCAAAGATATCCATCATCTCCTCTGCCGTTCTTGCCCCGATGTCTCCACCAGCTGCATTGTCCACCATGTACTGAAGGTTCTGGTGGAGAGAATCATAGAAACCGTTCATCAAAAGGGCCGGAGGATGATTGTGATGTGGGCACTGTCTCTGTAGGTCCTTGAAGCATTCTCATGCTTCGTGAAGTAGCTCGTGCAGTTGTTGGGCAAAAGAGACAATTTGTGACTGTAGTTCTTGAGTCTTCTAATGGGAGTAGTACCTCCCGATGAACTTGGTGTACACTTGCTCCCAAGTGGTAAGAGAGTCTGGAGCAAGTGTCATCAGCCACGCCTTAGCCCGATCCTTGAGTGTTTTTGGAAAACACCTCATCTTCAACTGGTACTCATTTAATCCGTGGAGTGGAAATGTTTGGAGGCCATTGTAGAATTCACGCATGAAATGAAGTGGATCTTCATTGGGAAGACCATGGAAGGATGGGTGTTGGTTGTAGTGGATCGTCTTTAGCTCGTAGTTTCGAGCTGCTGTCCCCAGTCGGATGCACGAAGTCACTGGCCCAATCACCGATTGAGCCAAATCGCGAAGAAGAGAGCTTGGAGGATTATTAACTTCCTCATCTTGCTCATTCTGTGCCATGTCGGTTTGGGTTTCTGATGTAAATGATACTGGTGCAAGACTAGCTAGTAAGTCTCGGAGGTCCTGTTGGATGGATTCGTCGTATGGGATGATTACACGACCACTCCTGGTACGCATAAACACAAACAACAAAAACGTCACGGGCACCAGATAGATAACAAAAAGAACGAAGAGAAATCAAAACAAAATAAAAGGAAAAACACAAAAACACAAGAATTCACAGAAAATAAGAGAAACACTGAAAATAAATGAATAGGCGCACAAAATAAGTCCTAAATCTTCCCCGGCAACGGCGTCAATTTGTTGTAAATATTTTTACTGGAGTTGAATCGAAAGATTCGACACCGGGTCGTCTCTCAAGGAAGGTCAGCCGGATTATTTTGTACGATTATTCAAACACAAAAATGGAAAATAGAAGAAGTGAAAATCCTAAACATTCTAAATCAAGTTTGGAGGTTTTTTTATCAACTACTAATTGAAAACCAAGTAATTGAAAAGGCTAGACAAAACTAGGAATCACGAGTTCACACCTTAATACTCAAACTCAATTTATGATAAAGGAGCTAGAGTATCAGGGTCGATAAATTCCGGTTCTCAATACACTTAACGAGCAATCAAGAGCTCGGTTGAGGGGTTGGGCTACTCCGTCAATACTTGAGGAAAAGAGTCTCTCCGAGATGCCTAACTAAGATCGATCTCCGAAAAGCCTTTGACTCCGTCTCTTGGACATTCTTGAGACAAATGCTTGAGGGGTTGGGCTTTCCCCCGACATTTACTAAGTGGATTATGGAGTGCGTCACTACCCCGTCATATTCTTTATCCATTAATGGATGCCTCAAAGGACACTTCAAAGGTGCGCGTGGCCTAAGGCAAGGTGACCCTCTATCACCTTTCCTTTTTGTACTTTGCATGGAATATCTATCCCGGCTTATTAAGTGCCACTCGGGGGAAGACCCGAGCTTTAAATTTCATCCAATGTGTGAGAAGCTCAAGATCCCCCACCTTGTCTTCGCTGATGACCTCATGCTCCTCTCTCGAGGCGACTCGGGGTCCATTCAATTGCTTATGAATTGCATAAGGGATTTCGGAGTCAAATCGGGACTCCAAATGAATGTA
Source organism: Striga hermonthica (assembly GCA_902706635.1). Lineage (NCBI taxonomy): Eukaryota > Viridiplantae > Streptophyta > Magnoliopsida > Lamiales > Orobanchaceae > Striga > Striga hermonthica. Next base: position 1,275,595 of record CACSLK010003813.1, read on the forward strand.
CTCAAATCCAACATATATATGGATGGGGTCAAAGAACAAGACCGGGAGACAATCCTTGACGAAACTAGTACGCAAAGTGGGCCTATGTCGTTCTGGTACCTCGGTATTCCTCTTACGGCGGATCGAATTACCGGTAGGCTTTTTGATGACATGATAAATCAAATAGAGAGCCAATTGATTGGATGGAGAAGCCAATCACTTTCGTACGCTGGTAGATTGGAACTTATCCGATCGGTCATTCAACGCATTGCTTGTTTTAGGATGGGCATCTTCCATTTGCCGGGCATAGTTCGAACTAAGATCACGCAACTTTGTAGAAGATACTTATGGGGCTCCAAAAAAGATCCCGTTGCTTGGGATACTCTATGCTTACCTCGGGCGAAGGGGGGATTGGGGCTCCGTAACTTGAAAGCGTGGAACCGGGCCCTTCTCATGAGGACCCTTTGGAATATCCAATCGAAGAAGGACTCTCTTTGGTACAAATGGATAAACAATGTCTACTTAAAGGAGAAATCTATTTGGGAGTGGCAAATTTCCAAAAATGACTCTCCCCTCTTCAAATCCCTCTTTGACATCCGACTTAACTTGATTGAAAAAACGGGTAGTGTGAGAGGTGCGGAAGGCCTCCTTCGGTTGTGGAGTCTTCAAGATAAACAAGATGGCAAGAGCAAATGCTATGACTTCCTCCGATATAAGGGAAGCATCAAGCCATGGACCGGGGTTGTTTGGGGGAGTTGCAATACCCCCAAGCACTTATTTATCTTATGGCTCGGAGTGATGAATAGGCTCCAAACTAAGGATCGACTTGAGTTCCTTAATGAGGATCCGACGTGCCCCCTTTGCGGTACCGCCATTGAAACCTCGAGTCATCTCTTCTTCAAGTGCTCGTTTAGCTCGGAGATTTGGGGTGCCATTCGTGTATGGATTAGCCTCTGTCACACGCGAACTACACTCAAAGGAGCCCAAAAGTGGACCAAAAAAGAGGGAAAAGGTACGACATGGAGAGCCAAATTGAAAAAAGCGGCGCTAGCGGCTACCGTATACTTTATATGGAATGCTCGGAATCGCTTGATCTTTGAAGGCGAAAACCAACCTCCAAGCCTTGTGATTCGCAAGGTAAAAACTCATGTCTATCGTACTATTTTTGCCACCTACCCGAGGGTGCTTGCCGAATTTGAAAGTCGATGCCTTGGTCTTACTGTGTAAAATATGATGTGCTTGGATTGATTGAGGATAAGTGCTTATGCACTTGGAAGAGCAAAAACAAAGGATTGCTGCAAAAAATTTTCTGCTGCCCAGGCTTAGCGGCGCTAAGGGGGCTTAGCGCCGCTAAGGCGACCCTAGCGGCCGCTTCCGTGCTATTAGCGCCAGCTTCGGACCCAACAGAGGAAAGGTGCCCTCCAGCGCTACCTTGCTAGCGGCGCTAGCTTCGACCTAGCGTCGCTACGTGCAAGCTAGCGCTGCTAGGGCCTGTCACTCCACTTAGCGCCACGTCGCCACTAGCGCCGCTAGTGCTGCCTAGCGGCGCTACCCAGAAATTCTCACTAGCGCCGCCATTTTGTTGGATTTTGTTGGGTTTCTACTTCGAGTGAGCTCCCGGTTTGTGGGTAAGCCCTCAGTTTTGGTATTTTCGAGTGAGGAGCCAACATGTGGCTACCCATTTCGACTTGATAGCCGTCTCGGTTGTATGACTTCCAGTTTTAATCAATACAAATTTATTTAACGATAAAAAAAATCAAGAGCTCGGTTAAATGTCTTGCTAAACTACTCATCTAGAGATCAATCCTCAATAACTCTTCGTAACAAGAGGATATACATTAACGAGTAATTCTTGAAATAATCAACACATAAGCAATACTATTACGAACAAGCTTATTCCTAACGAGCCTAGATCGAACGATTTCTCCCTTGTCAGTTTTAAAATCGATTAATTAGATTAAGATGGTGATCAAACATCAAAACCCTAGGCTAAGCATAACTCGAGAGGATTGAGCAATTATCATGCATATAAACGAAATCGAACCAGAACGGTCTTCCCCTAACCCTAGCTAAAGGATATAGCTACTCATAATGCATTCAACTTAACAAATACAATAATCAAAGCCATTCAATCAATAAGAAAATGAAATGAAAGCTTATGATTAGGGAATCCAATGTTGAAAACACGAATAATCGAATCCAAAAGTCGAATCTCGGAGTTTTTCTCTCCAAGATCGAATACCAAGATCAAATCTAAGAGAAAATATGAGTTTTTGAGTGCTAAGTACCAAGAACCTCCAAACTTAGATCAAAACAAGAATGATACGTTTCAAAAGAAATCTGCAATTTTAAAATCTGAAATCGCGCGTTCCGCGGCCGCGGACAAGCTCGCGGGCCGCGGTGAAGGAATTGTCTGCGGCCGCGACTCGTCCCGCGGCCGCGACTTTTCGTCTTTGTCCACTGGTGCCAAGTATTTGGGTTTTCCGCGGCCGCGACTTCCTCCTCCGCGGCCGCGGCGAAGAAAACTGGGGGCTGGAATTGTTTTGTACACCGCGGCCGCAGGAAGACCGTCGCGGGCCGCGGTGAAGGAATTTCTGCACAGAACTCCGTTGGTCCGACACGCATGCCTCCAGACTCGGGGTTTAGTTCCGCCTTTTTCATCTCAACTCGGTCCAAATTCTTCGACAACGATCACCTCGCGGATGCTTACCGAACCACCTAACCTGCATAATTCCACCACCAAGAAAAACTCAGAAAAAATGAGAAAAACAAACAAGGAAAACCAAAAACAAGAAAAATAAAGAAAACGCACGACACGACACAAATTGGACCAAGAATCAAAGAAAATAACCTAGATTGGGGAAAAATAAATGCAAAATAAACAAGGAAAACACGAAAAAAATAGAACGAACAGCTGGCGAAATGGCGTTCGCGGGCTGCGGACGCGGCATCGCAGGGCGCGAAACTAGTTTCGCCCGCGAGCACTTAGGGCAGAAGGGAGGGAGCTCGCACTCGCTGGCGAAAGATATCTCGCGAGCTACGAACGCGCACTAACAGGGCGCGAATAGCGGTTCGCGCGCAAGTCAAATGTGGTTGGGCGCGAACCACGTTTCGCGGGCAAGTTCCATAGGCTTAGAGCCATTTTTCCTTCCTTAGGCAAATTTCACCATTTTTCATCCTCAACTTCCAACTTAATTTTTCGAGCACTATTTTCACTCGATTCTCGACCCGTTTTTCGCCTAAATTTTGTTTGAGCCCAAAATTTCCACACTCGCCATAATTCAACCCATTTTTCAATAAATAAATCTCGGCTCCGAGTCCCGTTTTCTTCTCCAAAATGACATGTGTCGTGTGGCTTGCGGGCTACTTATTCTCGAACGAAAACAAAAACGAGAAAACGCAAAAACCGTGGGTTGCCTCCCACAAAGAGCTTAATTTAATGTCTTGAGCTCGACGTTCCCAACAAAAATCAACCGGGATCCAAGAAAAAATATCGATCATGCCACGCCTTTATATTTTCCAAGAATAGACGAACCGGTAGCACCGGACAAAGGCGGACCAAAAACACTCTCGTGGCTGAATTCTTGTGAAACCGAGCACGGATATCAACAACCACAAAGAGGAGAGGTGAATCTTTATGTACCGAGGCCCCATACTCGACTTATGAAAATATAAAAATATCCGTGGAGCACGTCGAATCAATCCCGGGCATCGTTTTCACTATCTCGAACGTGTACTCATCAAGCTCAAGCATCGGGAGCACGGGCGTAGGCACACTAAACTCCTCCAAATGGTAACGATCCTGAATAATACGAAACGACGACCCAAATGACATAGGAACCACCTTATACTCAACATCACAAGTTGACTCTTCAATCAACGCACACCTCGGGTCCACGACATCACATGATAGCTCGGAATCCTCCTCAACAGCATCCACAAAATCATCAACTACCTCATCCTCCTCCTAAAAATCATCCTCCCGAGCACTATCAACATCGTTCGGCACAATCGAATCCTCAAATGAATTCTCCCCCATACCATACACCATATCAACTCCAGAATCCATACACCCACTCTCAACAGTAGAATCAAAGCTCAAGGCACTATCACCGAAAGAGAGAGTTGACGCACCTAACGTGGATTGCACGGCCGAGTCGTCGATAAAGGGAATCTCTTTAACATTAAAATCGTCGATGTCCTCACTCGTGTTGAGAGATTTAATACCGCCATAAACGAGAGTGAGGCCCATCTCTTTCAAGGAGGCAAACCTATCCACCATAGCTCGAAATTCTCCCTCTAACCGAGTACTTTCCCGAATAACCCTTGCTGATAGAGAACAATATCTACCAAGCGGTATGTAAGATGCGTCCAAATCAAGGAAAGAGACCACGGTAGAGTCGAACTTCGTGAGTGTGACTTGAAGAACGGATGGAACGGGAATGCTCTTCCAACTATGAAACTGAAACTCGTCAACGAAGGACATAAGGCTCGCAAGTGCCTCTTGAGTGCTCGTCAAAACCTCTTGGTGACGTTCGGAAGGCGCAATCGTGGTTCGAATTGAAGCTTCGGAACTCGAGGTACAAGGTTGGCCAACCGATAGGTGCTCCAATGGTAGAGAGGGTGTAGCAAGGGACTCGGTTTCTTCTTTCTCGGATATGGGAGCAATGGAAGCGCGAAGGGATCGATTGCACTCCTCTAAATGCTCCATGATCTCGGCTAGATTGACTCGAGAAGCTTCTTGAGTCGGCTCGGGTGGAGGTGTCTCTTCATAAACGGGAGGCAGTGGATAGTAGTGAGGTGTCTCGTCGTGACCCGGAGAGTAATAACCAAATTCGCCATGAGATTTCAGGTAAGAATGGCTCGAATACGGATAGGGCGGCCTTCCATACGGGTACATCTCCTCATAGTAGTTATTGAGGTATCCACAAGACGAGCTACCGCCATAAAAGTAGCCACACCGATCCATCGGAGCTCCTCAAGCAAAATACCTCGGACAAGAACAGCAAAACAACCCAAAGGCACACGAGGCAAAAGAGACGAAAGACACAAAAACAAACTAAAATGACACGATATATACAAGAACACACATACCAGCAAGCAAGAGAAATAGAAAATAACAAATAATCAAGAGAAGCACGCAAAAACAAGCAAAATCCACAAGAAACAAATGACAACTAGATAGTAAACTTGGCGTCCTACTCGCCTTCCCCGGCAACGGCGCCATTTTGTTTATAGTATTTTTGGGCATGTGGTAACCGAGTTACCCGACCCGGGTCGCCAAAGAAAGGCTCTTCGGAGCTTCGTTCACTATCTAGTCGTCAAAGTCACACGACCGAAATGTCCTAAACATTCGACTCGCAATTTGATGGTTTGAACTTAAACTAGATTAATCTACGAAATGAGAGCAACTGAAAGCAATTAACAAAGCACGCAAGAAGATGAGAGAAATCAAGGGGGCAAAAGAGATTTTGGTTCGTCGGAGTCTCTATGATCAATCGCACACAAATATCTGAACAGTGCCATGCTAGCTAAAACCCTAGGAAGCTAAACCAAGCTCTAGCACAAAACGAGCAAGCATTTAACTCCTAATCACACTTAGTCAAGCATTCTCGATCTAAAGATTCAATCTTTTCCTCCAACCAACACAAGAACAATATCAATTTTCACGAAAGCAAACAAAGATATACGAAGTAATGAGGCTTAAGACTAAGTACCCACTCTTACACGCACATGGAAGAAGAAACGGAGTCAAAAGCTCGAAACTTTACTCGAAACAATGTCGCCAGAAATTCACCGGAAAACTTGATTCATATGCTCCAAACCAAAATATAAAAAAAAGGAAAAAAGAAAATAGAGAGGATTTTCCAACTTAAAAGTTGGGAAATGAGGGTTGTGTTCCAAAATACAAAGCACAATGTCTATTTATAGCTACACCACAAACACACACTAAAAATACACACATTTAATGAAATTCTAAAGTTCGTGGGTCTCGAAACGGAGTTCGCATCATGTTTGGGCATGGAGTAGTGCAGAAACCGCGAATAGCGAGTTTGGGCATGGAGTAGTGTAGAAACTGCCGCGGGTCGCCAAATGATGTTCGCTAGCGAGTTCAAACCTTGGGTGCCTAATGTGCGCGTTTGGCGGGCCGCGAATGATGGTTCACTGGCGAGTGTGCACATGGGGCTGCTGGGGGCGCGGTTTCACGGGTCGCCAACCTAGGTTCGCTGGCGAGTGTGTTGGTATGGGCTGTTGTGGGGTGCGTTTCGATGGCCGCGAGAAGTGGTTCGCTGGCGAGTGCTGCCATGGGAGGGTACTGCGCTGGTGGTGTTCGCGGGCCGCGAAGGAGGCTTGGCAGCGAGTTGGCTGGGGCGTGAGAATGGTGTTTCGCGGAACGCTAAAAGAATGTCGCGGCGAGTGTTGGGTAGAACTTCCTTGTGCGCACTCCATGTCTCGCAGGTCGCCAATTTTGGGCCGCAGCGAGTGTCGGGGTGTTTCCATGAATTTCGCAAGCCATTTCGTTGGCCGTGAGATCAATCTCGCTGCGAGTTCTTGGGTGTAAATTTATTGTTCTCGGGCTAGACTCGCGTCTCGAAAATTACTCAGATGGCTCGGAATTGTCTTGGAGAATACCTCATCTTCCCAATCGTGCAAGTAGGACCTATACAACACACCAAAAGAAACGTAAAAATACGGCAAAATACAAAAACACACAACAAGAACAAAAACACATAAAACACGACAAAATGAACCGGTTGACACTACAACGAACATAAAATGACTCGAATAAATCACATAAAACACAAGAAAATAAGCACAAAAACATAACAAACATGAGCCTAAACTATCTACATATTCCAATGTTGTATGATACGAGCCTAAACTATCTACATATTCAAATGCTCTTTCATACGAGCCTAAACTATCTACATATTCCAATGCTCCTTACGAGGCTAAACTGTCTGCATATTTAAATGCTCCTTGATATGAGCCTAAACTATCTATAAAACTCCTCGATATGAGCCAAAACTATCCAAAAATTAAGTTCGAATGCTCCTTGATAAGAGCTTAAACTATCTATATGGCTCCTTGATACGGGCATAAAATGTCTACATATCAAAATCTTATTGACACGAGAATAAAAGGTCTACATGTCAAATTCGAAGGCTCCTTGATACGAGCATAAAATGTATACAAATTTGAAGACTCCTTGATATGAGTATAAACTATCTGTTAAATAAAATCAAGACTCCTTGATACGAGTTTAATTTATCTACAAATCAAATTAAATCAAGAACTCTTTGATACGAGTATAAACTATCTGTCAAATCAAATCAAGACTCCTTGATACGAGATTAAACTATCTACAACGCTCCTTGATATGGGCTTAAACTATCTGCATATGCTCCTTGATACGAGCTTAAACTATCTACAACGCTCCTTGATATGAGCTTAAACTATCTACAACGCACCTTGATATGAGTTTAAACTATCTACATATGCTCCTTGATACGAGCTTAAACTATCTACAATGCTCGTTGATATGAGCTTAAACTATCTACATATGCTCCTCTGATACGAACTTAAACTATCTGCAATGCTCCTTGATATGAGCTTAAACTATCTATATAGCTCCTTGACACGAGCATAAAATGTCTACATATCAAGATCTCCTTGACACGAGAATAAAAGGTCTACATATAAAACTTGAAGGCCTCCTTGGTACGAGAATAAAAAGTCTACATATCAAACTTGAAGATCTTTTTGACACGAGAATAAAAAGTCTACAAGTCAAATATCGAAGGCTCCTTGACATGAGCATAAAATGTCTAATTTGAAGGCTCCTTGACACGAGAATAAAATGTTACAAATTTGATGGCTCCTTGATACGAGTATAAACTATCTGTCAAATCAAATCAAGATTCCTAGATACGAGTTTAAACTATCTACAAATCAAGTCAAATGAAAAACTCCTTGATACGAGTTTAAACTATCTATTCTATCTACAAACTCAAGTCGAAGAACTCCTTGATAAGAGTTTAAACTATGTCATGTCCAGACCAAATTCAAAATTTTGAGACTCATTCACTACCAAGACATTTTGTCCGTGAACAAGTCTCAAGGGGGCATTTGTAGACATCGAAATTTTAATATTTTATTAATTAATGTATTTATTTATTTTGGGACATAAATCCATGATAAATAAGATATTTAATTAATAAAAGTTATTATTTATTGCCTACCAAGTCAAATCTTAGGATAAAGAAAGAGATTATATCAAATCTTAGGATAAGGAAAGAGATCATATCAAATAAAGAAGGACCAATCAAATTGATGTCTTCTTTTCCAAGGCTCTCTGCTATACCTATAAATAGGGCTCTCATCAATCCCACAAATAACACCTCAAACACCTAAAAAATATCAAACACATCTCAAATATTAATGTCTCAAATTCAAGAGCTCTCAAGAACCCTCTTGAAGATTTGAAGAAGTTTGATTTGAAGAAGTTTTTGAAGAACCACCCGAACTCCATTCAATGAAGAAGAAGGCCAAGAAGAAGAAAAAGAGGCGGCGACTCTTCCCCAAAAAGTAAAGAGACGACTTCCACTCCTCTCAAGTAAATCCAAGAATATCAACGACGTTCAAGCGACATTCAAGCCCCGTTCGTTGAGAAGTTCAAGCAACATAGCGTTTGATTCGGGAAAAAGCTTTCAAGCCCTCGAGTCAATGTTATGCAAGCTCATTTTTAAATTTAATCAAGTTGTTCAACAAGTTTTATGTTTTCCATAAAAATTTTTTTGCAAATTTATTTGTAGACATCGAAATTTTAATATTTTAATAATTAATGCCTTTATTTATTTTTGAGACATAAATCCAAGATAAATAAGATATTAATTAATAAAATAATTGTTTCTTGCCCACAAAGTCAAATCTTAGGATAAGGAAAGAGATTATATCAAATCAAAAAGGACCAATCAAATTGATGTCTGCTTTTCTAAGACTCTCTTTCTTACACCTATAAATAGGGCTCTCCTCAATCCAATCCCACAAAACACACCTCAAACACCTCAAAAATATCACACATCTCAAATATTAAAGTCTCAAATTCAAGAGCTCACAAGAACCCTCTTGAAGATTTGAAGAGTCCATTCAATGAAGAAGAAGGCCAAGAAGAAGAAAAAGAGGCGGCGGCTCTTCCTCAAGAAGTAAAGAGACGACTTTCACGCTTCTCAAGTCAATCCAAGAATATCAACGATGTTCAAGCGACATTCAAGCCATGTTCGTTGAGAAGTTCAACCGACATAGCGTTTGATCTGGGAAAAAAGCTATCAAGCCCTCGAGTCAACGTTATTGAAGTCAAAATCCATCTTTCAAGAAGATCAAAGAATCAAGTCCTCCAATAAGTCGTCTTCATCAAGTCAAGGCCTAACATTTAATATGGGAATAAGTCATTCGACCCCCAAAATAATATTAGAGAAATTCAATCTCAAGCATGAAGGAGATTCGATCGTCAAATTCATCTTTTGAAGATCCAAATTCAGGTCAAAGAAGAGAAGAATCGGAGGAGATATATAGAAATTGTACTCGCATATCGTTTGATCGAATATATTCAAGTTGTACAAAAAGTTTTATGTTTTTCATAAAAATTGTTGTTAAATATTTGGCACACCCAGTGGGACCATTTCTACCTCTCATCTCTTCTCTTCAAATCAAGTTCGAAGATCTTTGAATATGCATGAAGACCTCTTTGAAGAAATTGTACAAGGGGGCAACTAAGGATGATGTCTCATCAAGCCTGAAGTCTTCAACCGAATGGAGGACAAAACCGGTCTTCCATATTCTTTTCAACTTCTATGGGGGGGCAATTTACATGAAGAGCTCCATCACATATTCAAATGCTCCTTGATACGAGCATAAACTATCTACATATTCAAATGCTCCTTCATACGAGCTTAAACTATCTAAAATCTCCTTGATATGAGCCTAAACTATCTATAAAGCTCCTCGATATGAGCCAAAACTATCCAAATCAAATGCTCCTTGGTATTGTTGGTGTTATATACTTAAGCTTTGCTTTAGTGGATATTACACTTGTTATTTCTTGATGGATGAGAATTATGTTTCGTTAAATAAGTTTCACGTTCTGTTGTTTTGCATGTAGATAAGTGGGTCGTCATGGGACGTATCGAAGATCACTATATCAGTTACTTGCGAAACAAGAATCATTGGTTCAAAACCTAGATGGAATTGAACAACCCATCGGAACAGTTGTAGTGTCAATCGTACGGTT
>CACSLK010003813.1:1348107-1362903 GCA_902706635.1 Striga hermonthica
CTCTCTCTCTCTCTCTCTCTCTCTCTCTTTCTCTCACTGCGTGTATGTGTGTGTGTCACAAGAAGTTACCTCATTATGTGCTCTCGTATCTCTCTGTTTGTTGCTAATGGATAGGTTGAAGATCCTTTTGAGCAGCCAACAAATACGGCTAGGACAGTTGGTTCTAACCAATTAGTAAAGATATCAGCTGTAATTCAAGCGACTCGTGGAGCACTTGTCTCTGCAAATAAAAATCAAATGTCTCTTGTTTCTGTTCTGGTGGGACCACATGCTTTGTCACAGTTGGTACCGCGGACACCTGGCCCAGCAGATACTCAAATCCCACAATCTGCACCAAGGATACGTCATACTTCGTCACAGAGGACAGCTGGCTCAACAGCTACTCAAATCCCACAATCTGCACCAAGGACACCTCAAGGGAAAAACGGACGCGGCCCGGTGGAAAAGCAGGCACATCACAAGACTCAGAACAAAAGAGCTGATAAAAGTCCGAGTGGGGCCCCAAATGCACCACCTATGAATGCTTCCACAAGTCAAAAGCAGCAAGCACATCACAAGACTCAGAACAAAAGAGCTGATAAAAGTCCGAGTGGGGCCCCAAATGCACCACCTATGAATGCTTCCACAAGTCAAAAGCAGCAAGTGTGGAGGCCAAGATCGAAAGCCAAGGTCGATCAAGGTTGTTCGGATGACTGAGTATCATCATATTTTCAGCCCATGAAAGAACATTGGAGATTAGAAATGGTCGAGCTGGTAGAAGCATTCATATGTGTTGCAGTTTATGATGTGAATTAATTTTGGTGTATTCTTCCTTCCTTTCTTTGAAATCATAATGAACGTGGGCTGTGTTTCATGAGCCATTTCATATTTGGGAAGTGCTTTTTGCCTACGTCATCATAAAACCTTGGAATTAATATATCATTTGTTATGGTTATAAACAATGCTACTGTACCAGAAGTTACGTTGAGCATGAGCACATTTACTCATATAGTCCCTGTTAAGAACTTTTGAAAACCAAATAAAGATGGCATTCGTCAAGAAAGACCAACTAATAATGCACACATTTTTTAACTGTAAAATCTAATTGTTAGGTGCACTGGGCAAAGCAATGTTTCCAGTTTTGGGGTCTCAAACAGGGCATGGAAGCACATACAAACTCTTGACTGGAGAAGGGACATAAACAAATTAGGGTATATCCCAGTTTCTGAGGTCTCACGGGGGCATGAAAACACATACAAACTCATGAATGGAAAAGGGAAGCAAATAAATTCTCTCGCCAATGGATCCTTCTACGGCTCTACCTAATAATCTCTCCAGAGGAGACAATCTTGGCCACAATTCTTCTCATATGCTTATTGATATATAAAAGTGATCTCCAGAAACAACACATAGGTGTTCACACAAACTGAAAGGAGGCGGACCAGAAACATCGCATCAGAAGAAGAGGCGGAGTCCACAAAATAAGCTTAATATTGGAACATAAGTATCATCAGTGTCACTGTCACCCAAAGACAATAGCTACAAGTTTTTTTCTGACAACAGTAGAAACAAACATGCTAGATTATACATTACGCATCTAATCTGTCTTTAGTGAGCATATTCATATGCATTGGAAAGCCCACTACACTAAGCCCGCCTCCGCAGCCTCCGGCCATTGTTATCCACAGACTGGGCCCCACCATCCACGGCCAGATCCAGCCCAAAGATACTGCTCCCACTCCTCTTCTTACCATATAAAAGATTCGACTTCTCATCCACAGAGGCAACAGTTTCCAGCAACTCGGACAAGAGAGAGGGGCAGCTCTGTTCCAAGTGTCTGAAACCGTCTGATCGCATCACCACTGCCACATCAAATTGAACATTAACAGTCTACTAAATCAATATGTGCCAACATTCGCATACACTTCAAACATGGTGCGGATAGAATCCAGAATGTCAGTTCTACCATTAATAAGTATCACTAGAAGAAGAGCACGCCAGAGTAGAACAAGCAAGCTATTCAAATATAAAATATTAGCCTAGCTCTTTCCGACATTTGCTAATGTAAATTAGATGATGCATATAGATGCCATACTTTCACATGGCTTAAAAATATGGTTTTCTCACTCACATATTATAGTTAGCTTAAAACAAAATTGATACAACTTGACACAAGTCACACAACTAAGCATAAACTAATCATGTGAAATCTCCATGAGTCTTTGGTCAGAAGAATTATGCATGAAAACTCACTGCATCCAGCCACATATTTTTGACACAAAGTAGCAGACTCATACTAGATAAATGAGTATGCCCAAACTACGAAAAATGGCTGTAAAATCCAATCCTATATCCATCATCTCAAAACTCCAGATAAAAGTTCCCTTCCCTTTTCATATTTAGTTATACAGGAAAATACAAACTGCGGCTTCAATGAGTGTGACGACAATCACTCATTGTGCTTTGTGTAACCCTCATGTACGGAGTCCTAGATGGGGAGAGAACAAGATTCTGAAATAATTGTCGTTCAAATGAAAAACCTATTTCCAGCCTGACTACAATCACATTCATTGAATTGGCCAATTTCAAAATTCAAACCAATTTTTTGGCAGTCATCAGATTGTGCAGAAAAATATGTCTAGGTTCAGATTGGAGACTTATAGAAGCCACAAGAATTGGTTAAATTTCTCTGACCAACTGAACATGTATAGAGGAATATCCCTGGTGTGTCGACAATGTTAATGCGTCATTATAGCACATTTCTAATATTATAAGTGGAAGACCGTTACATCCATTCACCATGGCAAATGCAATTTAATTGCATCAAGAGTGTGCCTGCTCATAGCAGATAAAAGAAAATTAATATTGACACGACCTGAAATAATGGACCGCTCAGATCTACGGACTACACGCACCTCCCAAGTTTGTTGCCGCAAATTTTAAACAAATAGACTTAAGCTGCATGCAGTGATGCTGCTCTGCCAGGGAAAGAGTGGTTGCCACTGTATCAGCACAGACCTCTTCACATAGTTTCACTTCACATAATTGTTTCAACCTATCTAAACCAAAGCGGTCAGCCGCAGCCAACAGATGTTGCATCAAGATTGCAGAAGGTGCAGAAGCTGAACTAGTTATTTCATGAAAGTTGGGGAACTCGTCAGAGTAAATAAACTGGAGCAGTGCCTGCAAAATATTCATGCCACACAAATTGTTTCAATTTACATTAAAAATGACTGAAAGTGGTACAAATCACCTCATAGTTGTTCACAAAGATTGTTTTTTAGAAAAAAAAGGTTTAAGCGTACCTAGATTGGTTCCATGAAACTGACTATGAACACACTACGATGAAGGAAGTTCATAAAATTTTCTTATCTCACTTTTACACATTTTCTTTGTAGCATGTCATGTCCGCATTTGAATTTTAAACACATAACCTTATCGCTCCGGCCTGCTAACAGCTAGTAAAAGCTATTTCCCACCCATAACGACCTCCTACAGAAACAGAAGACAAAAATCCTTCCAAGTTCTGTCTACATTGGAATATCTCATAACCCCATTCCCATTCTACCTAAACCATGACAGAGACTATCGATATAGGAACTGCACAACTGAATTTTGACTAAGAGTTATTCCAATACATAAATGAATGAGAGGATTATGGTGGAGTCAAGAATTACTTTAGCTGCACCCATGCTCCCACTCAGCCAAAAATGTTGTAATGGACAAGGAACAAATAATTTATTACCTTGAATATAGAAGGCTCAACATCTTCAAGTTCCACCTCATTGCTATCTGGATTTCCAACGAGTCCGAAAAATTGAGCTTTAAACACAGGAGATCTGGCTGCAAGAATTAACTTGTGAGCTTTAAATGATTCTTCCCCAAGTCGGAAAATTACATCGCAGCCAATTTCAGATTCAAGCAGATGCTTAAGACTTTGACCCATATCTGATGGAGGAACAGAAACACTGAGCAACTTTGGTCCCTCAACACGATTTCGAACAACTCCCACAGTACAATGCACAGAAAGACAATCATCTTTTAAAAAATCTGAAGTTTCCAAGGAAGTTCTCCTGAAAAACCGCTTATAACCCCTGCAACAACAATATGAGAGCATTGGGTCAAGGTCATACATGCTTTTCTCCTTAGTTTGCATGAGTTAGAGAAGCTAGGACATACAGCTCAGCAGTTGCTGGGGAAACATAAGAAAGCTATTGCTTTAGTAACCCAGTCAAGCAGACTACAATTCAGAATAAAACTTGTACAGTCAAGCATGTTGAATGGTATACATTCTTTAGTTCCATATGTGGAAGAGTTTAACTCCCTCACGTGGAGACTGGTGAATATTCAGTAGAAACTTCTAATTCATCGTATTGGACTCAGAAGCACAAGCAATTCGGCTCAAATAAGCCTTGAGATGTTGCTATTCCAGATTCCCCATAACTGGTCAAACAAGACAAAAGGCCTAAATTGTGCAGTGCTCGCCAGAGTCCCATAACTCTAATCAAGACAAAAAAACAAAATCAAAATTTCTATCCTTACAATCAGAAGATGCCTCAAGGATTATCAAACTCTAAAAGCCCAAAAAGAAAAAAAAAAAAAAAAGATATTTTTATCACAAAAATCAGAATGCATCATAGTAAACTGCAAGCATTACCACATGCTCCCTTTGTACTTCAGCGTGTAAGGCCCGCTCTCCAGCGCTCGATCAAAGTGACTATGAACCTTATGCTTCCCCTTCCCACTTTGATCCAGAAGAGTGAGCTCAAACAGCGCCCTCACATCAGTGCCCTCGCTAGCCAAGGCGATAAATATCGAGACATGCATTGAGGAGTCCTCGGGGTTCTTCCCATCGGGATAAAAGTAAATCGCCCAATCATATCCCCCTATGTTGAAAGTATCCGACGAGATGTACCTCCCGGGGCCCATGCCCTTGGCCAGAGAGTAGCCACGGATGGTGAAGTGGTGCGAGCCATTCACCGTCTCGTTTATCGACCTCGAGCTCGAGTCCAGGGTGTTGTTCGGGTCGCCGGAGTTCACGATCATCTCATCGGTGTGAAAACCCCAGATGGCAAGACCCTAGGAATTTGGGTACAGGGGATGTTGCCGGAATTTGAGGGAGGGGTTTCGATCGACGGGCTTTCGATTTTCGAGAAATAATGGATTTTGTTTTTTCTGAGGATGTTTGATTATTGGGATTAAAGTTGGGGGTTGAAGGCCAGTTGTTATTACCCTGCAGGGTTAGTAGAAATTTATTACGGTTGAACCAACCAAGAGTAAATTAGTCGACAGCATTAGTAGTATTTCCAATTATACATAGCCGGGCCGCTGGGCCCAAAAGCAGGGACCCAAAACCGGCTCTTACTTAGGCTCGGGTTGATGACCCGGTTATCTAGGCCGGGCCGATTCAATAATTTTTTTAAAATTTGACTTGGATTTAGTTGACATATATCAATTAAGTTGTCTGCGTATCCCTATATTGGGAATCAAAGTTCTTGTAATTCTATCTTTTTTTACTTACTTGGCATGATGCGTTGTTGAAGTTGAACCGACCGTGCATATCGTACTCGTAGTCGTAGGCCTGGTAGTCGTCTTCAGTTATGGTAAAACTAGTGAAATTGGAACAATCATTTTTCATATCCTTTTCGGTAGTTAGCATGGTCGTTAGCATCCTTTGTTCAGCCTTCCTCCAATCACCAAGCCAAATTTGAGAGGTTTGAGAATCTTTATAAAGAGTTATCATTTTAGGTTAGAGCATTGAGAGGCGTGAGAATCTTTGCAAAGTGTGGTCATTTTGGTCGGGGCAATGAGGAGTGAGATTATCTTTGCAGAGTGGTCATTTTCGGTCTGGGCAACGAGAAGCGTGATTATCTTTGCAAATTGGTCATTTTTTGTTAAGCCAATGAGAAGCGTGATAATCTTTGCATAGTGGTCATTTTTAGTAAGCGTAATTATCTTTGCAGAGTGTGGTCATTTTCTGTCAGGGCAATGATAAGCGTGAGAATTTTTACAGAGTGTGGTCATGTCTAGGTCAAATTTAAATGTTGTGAGACCGTTGCATAGAGGTAAAATTTTAACTATAAAATAAGATATGATGTTAGTAAGATTTATTACATTCCATCATTTTAATTATGTAGAAGCAACATCTATCATATTAACCTCTAGTAACAATGTCGATACTTTATATAACCACAATAAAAATGTTCTCTTATTTCAGGTTTATGCGGTAATTTCTTAGGACCCAATTCATGGGGTGCACCAACAATCTGATCAATTTTGGTTTCATAGAGAAGAAGGTTTCAACGAAGAAAAACTTGAACATTAAGAAGTTCGTACCAAGTGATCTATGCAAGCACAAATTCAAACAGTTGAGAAAGCAGTTAAAAGACTTCACGCATGCATATAAACAATAGACGATATGCATCAAAGTGGAGCTTCAAATGAATATATACTAAGTATTAGCATTCCATTCTATTTTTATTTTTCCAACTTAATATTAATATTAACTATGATAATTAGTTATAACAACTTGTAGATGCCCATGACAAAAGTGTTATTCAAGCAAGATCCTAGATCCAAATCCGAATGGAAATACAATCATGTTTGGGATATTATTAATAATTTTAAAAATTTTAAAGATTGTGCTACAGTGATCAAAAAAAAAAATATAGTCATTATCCCTTGGGATATTATTAATAATTTTGAAATTTTTAAAGATTGTGCTACAGTGATCAAAGAAAAAAAATATAGTCATTATCCCTCGTCCGATTTAGAGAACCCGACTCTCGAGTCAGCAACACAAGCATCCCTTGGTACATGATTTATGATGTAATTTTACGTCCCATACTTGAAGTTATTTTTCTTTGATGTATTTTTATTTTCAGTATTTGAATGATATTTTTCAATTTCATGACTACATGCTTAATGTTTTTAATATTGTGTTTGGTTACGAACCTTTTCTTATTACAACCATTCTCTTATTACAGCCAATGTCATGTAAACTTGTAGTATTTTAATGTTTTACTTTTCTTTTTATTTTTTTATAGTTGTGCTGATAATTATTGATGCAACCAAATTTATTAGGCAAAATTAGAAATAATATAAACTACTTAATAAAAAAAAAGATGGTAAAAATATTAAACTAAATAACACGTATAATATAAATAGTAGTAAATGTGAGTTGCAAAAAAATATAAAAGGCCTATCTACAATTTTGAAAAGTTTTTGCATTTCCAGAAAATGAAACGCATATCTGCATTTCATCCGGCCAAAATCCAGTGACCAACGGATATTGGATCAGCAAATCCATGTCCATTGGAGTGCAGATTCTTTCAATTTTGCGTTTGCGTTTGCAGATCAAGCTCGGTTGGAGAAGCACAACAAATATAAAGTGAACAACTCGACTTGCAAAAGATCTTGAAGTTCACTCATATATAAACCCCAAACGCTGATTTTCATGGTTCACGTCACATTTAACTAAAGGACACCAAACAATAGCCCACGAATTAATCACGTGTACTTTTACGAACAAATATATTCCTGATGACCATCACGTAAGAGTACACACTCACAAGACAGGTTCTATACCATTGGTGGGAAAATGAAAAAAAAAAAAACAAAGACAAATGTTCATCGTGGAACTCTTCAAAAGTGACAATATATATACATTGCGTGTGTGATCAAGTCGTCATGTGTCAAGTTATTGACAATAAACTGTTTAAAATGACGCAACAAGCAAAAACATGACGTATGATGATATGGCAAGAAGAAACCATGATAGAAAGGCAAAAGCAATGGATATCTGGAACATATTGCACGATAGACTGGTATCTAGCCTGCATATATTTGTATCTTTCGTGAAGAGTACCATAACACCAGCAGACGAGCATGCAGCTGCAAGAGATAGAGTAGCAGTCACCTGTGCAAAATGGATGACTTGTAAAATCAAACGTGGAATCAAAATACACCAACATAACAACTCTGTCTAGATTAACTAAAATGGTGCTAAGTGAGGTCTTTTAGGCATATATCAACTTATTTATTATCATCTGAATTTACCAACTCTCCAACATGAGCCAACCATTTCTATCTTTTGCATAAGAAATGTTTCGCAGCTCGAGTATTCTACTACAAATCTCAACTGCTAAAAAACAATTGAAACGTTATACCAGCAGAACAAGGTCAGATATCCTGTGGGTATTTTGGATTTCTTTATTCATTAAATGGAATTACCCATACCTAGATTGAAGGTCAGTTGTCTCGTTAACTCTTTGTCCTATGTTCAGATGGAGACAGACTAGATGAAGAGGAAGACTATGACTGTTCTAAGTTAACGTTGAGATGAACAATTAATGAGCTTTTTCTATTAAACGATGCATTAATCAGTTAATTGCCCTATGTTCTAACTAAACCCTGTAATTGTTCAAATATATATATGAATTTCACCTTTCAAATGTTCTAAAAATCTTCGGAAAGTTCATTCGATGACCTTCAACATGCCTATTGACTAGAGTGATTTTCTAATAATTATTCTGGAAAAATTATGTAGTAAGCATAACAATAGAAGAGTAAGGCTGAAATAATAATTTCCAACGTGTTCTGTCTTTGCAAGATGGAGATTAAGGGGATTCCCTGTTGCTATGTGCTTTTACTACCCCATCAGCTATTCTTTTCAATCAATTAGGGGAATCTCTCAATATTTATTTGCAACCAAAAATAGATAAGATTGCAAAATCAACTAGTGATGCATCTGATTGATGAGGTCTAGCTCTGGGGTACTTTTGGCATTTAAAACAGAAATAAACATTCAGAGAGAATTACTTCAACAGACAATACATGATGAAATGATCAGATGAAAAGCAAACTAACTGGTAGCATGTAACGTAACAAAGTTCCAAAACAATGGTGTCAAGTAAAAAAGTCAACCTCAAAGTTTTCACTCCTACAAGTTAAGCCCAGGCAGCAGAAGGGTGGGCCAAGGCCCGAACAAAATTCCTGCTTTCACGACTTCAAACTCTTTGTGGTTACAAAATGTTTATCCTTCTTGTTACTCACATTTTTATTCTTAAAATAAGGATATAATAGATTCTCATAGCTATCTCTGCAAATTTCATTATATAGATAAACATGCTTCTACACGGAATAACATACGAAATCTAGAAACACAAGGGAAAAGCAGTACATTGTGTCATTTTGATTATATTCAAGAAGAAGCAAAATCCATGTGTGATCACTATAAATGTAATACAAATAAAATCTCATAACTGCTCAACAGACAGATATTAAAGAGTCTGGGTTCGTAAAACCAGGGTTTATCAGAAAAAAACTAGTGTTGTCCACGGCCATCTCTTCTACAGCTACCAGCCTGACACTATTTATTAAGCTGGACATTTTTAATAAAGCTTTGATGCCTTGGATTTGAGTTTGCAGACAGAAGTTAAAAGTCAATTTTGCGCCTTCATCGTTCTTGGGGGCTAACATTCACACAAACATAAGCAATAACTTCACAAGGATAATATCAATCAACCATTTGCCACAACGCTGTCACTGGTGGTTATCTGACATAGATGGGCTTAGACAATAAGTTGAAGAGCATGCAGAGGTAGAAGGGAATGGAGATTAAAAGATGAAAATTACCCAATCGCCAACGACGAACAGGCTCACAATGATGTTGGTATGAAGGTCCTTGTTGAACCTCAAAGCATGTATGTCAAGGCACACAAGTCCAAAACTCCACAGAACTTGAAGCCCCATTGATGCAATTAAGTAGCTGACAAACCAACATTTTCGCCGCCCTCATTAGTAAAAGAAACTTCTGAAGTATAATAAAAATCATTCATACAGAAAACGTATAGCCATTCCAGGCACTGAAAGGAAATCATGAGCCAGATGAGTAATTATCTGATTCAAAAATCGGATTACACCCTAATAGTTATTGTCTTATCGGATGCCGAAAAAAGTTGGGCATCAGCAAAGACTTCAAGCTCAGTACTTAATGTTTCTTTCCTTAGATATATCTTTGTTTCAGCAGTGTATTATCTGTGCTAAATGACTTGCCACATGATAATTTGAGAAACAACCTGGACACAGACACTCAGTTATGTTTGGTGGGGATCTCTTTCTAAAATTATCAACCCACAATAATCTCTCTCAACCCACCAAGCTATCACAATCACTATACTTTAGTAACTTTACAAATCAGACAAGAATGAACAAACACCCGGAGTCACCTTCCACAAGTAACACAAACAAGAAACAGCTAAAAAGAGGATCTTGGAACAAACTATTATTGATTTACAACATATGGTTACCAGAAAGCAGTGGTGGTGGAGAAGCCGGAAGCAGAGGCCATAACTGCAATTGAAGCACCTGCAAACAAACACTGCCCAATTCTCAAAATCAGCCCACTTTTCCTTCCTGGGCTCCCAAACAGCTCCTTCATCTCTCTCTCCCTATCTATATATCTCTCTATATATCTGGATTTTGTGTACTTCTGTATGAATATAATATGAATTTTGAAAAAGATTGAATCTTTTTGAGATGGATTATAATCTCAAGAGAGTTAATGCGCTTGAACAAGAAAACATTCTCCAAAGAGCCCCAGAACTCATCTGCGGCTACCAGAAAGTAGAAATGAAATGAAAAAAAAAAAAAAAAAAACCCCTTTTCTTGAGCCGACTAATCCGAATGGCCCATTAACATTAATTTATGCTGGTGTTTTTCTAACAGTAGATACGTATGTAAGCTTCCTACTCCGATGAGTACATCATATTATATTAACGTATGTACTGTTGACATCGGAGAGGTCCGAATCATCTATCTTTTTACCCTACGCAATAAAACTCATCACCCCCAGCGGAAGAGAAAAGGAAAGCGGAATATATAAATAATATATATGAATCTATGCTTGGCTTGTGGCTTTGAATTCAAGTACAGCTAGCTACAAAGGGCAAATGAAGAACATTTTGTTGGAAAAACTCGTCATTTTCAAATGAGAAACCCAAATAATTTTCTACCAATTCTGGGGATTCGGTATTTATTTTTGGGCTCGTGTATATTTTTATATCATTCTCAACATATTTCTTCTCTTAGCACATTCCCACATTTCACTTTCACATTATTAGTAAAGTAGGGTACACCTTTGCATGATTCATATTTTTGGTTGATTTTGATTTTTTTTTTAATATATTTATATGGTCTAATCAATTTTTTTATGGCTTAATTGCACATAAAATCATCATCTTTGTGTAATTGCAAATAAAACTCAATTTTATTTTTTTTTTTTTTTTTTTATCTTTGAATATAAATATCAAACATTTATTATGTGTTACAAATTTGTCTTAAAATTATTTTTCCGGCCAATTTTGCTGACGTATCCGATCAGAACACTAAAATAGCCTAAAATCACTCGAAATATCGCTCCCTCTGCCCAATTTTTCAGAATTTGGGGGTGAGCTCGTTAATGTATTCAGAATGTTGGGAGTGAACTCGATTTTGGTGAAGAATAACGCCATGGAGAAGAGAAGAATCGCTGCAAATATTTTTTTTTTAAATTGGGGGAGAAGAACTAGATTTTTATAAGGATTATGGAGCAAAAAAATGGTGATAAAATCCGACTTTTTCAATTGGTACGTACTAAACTCTAATTTGATTAATTTGTTGGCATATGATGTGGCAAAAACATGGTGAAGAGTTTTAAAGATGATGCCACACAAGCCTCATAATTGCCACGTAAGATTTCTGACCGGACACGTAAACAAGGATTGGCCGAAAAATGTTATTGAGACAAATTTGCAACACATAATAAATTTGGTATTTATTTGCAAAGGTAAAAATGTTGAGTTTTATTTGCAAAAACACAAATGGTGAGGATTTTTGATGTGGATACTCTAATAAATATTATTATTATTATTATTATTATTATTATTGTTATTATTATTATTATTATTATTATTATTATTATTATTATTATTATTATTATTATTATTATTATTATTATTTAGTAGCTTGATGAATAAGTTAGGTTTAGGGCTTTAGAAGTCTTATTTAAAGACTCCTTATTCTTTGTTATTTGGGCAGTTGATTATTGAAATGAAAAAAATTGAGTTTTGCGTGTTTTACGAGAGAGTATCTCGTCGTTCCTTTCGTCCACGCTTCCCTACATCAGTTGGTATCAACAGTCAGTACGATTCGCGATGCCACCGGGACAACAAGATGCCGCAAACAAACAACGTGATGCAACCTTCAACGATCGGTTTCAACAGATTGACTACCGATTTTAAGACTTGGATGTGCGTTTCACGGATTGATTTGCCGATCTTTCGACGGGGTCGATGATTTGCATTTGACGCTTAACAACGTGGTTGTTTCAGAATTACAAATGAACCGCGATGGAGCTGTGGGTCGTGGCTTTCGCGGGGGAGACAGAGGCGGTTGTGGGGGACGCAGCCATGTCCGGGCTCCCCGGCAACGGTCCCCACTAGCTCTGAACGGCATTGAAGATGGCGACTTCTCCGGCGGTTATCGTATCCGACACGATTGGGGACTTGATCGCGAATATGGTATGGGAAGGCCCGTTTTGCGTTGACATCCCCAAATTCGATGAAGAGCAAGTTGACGGGCCATTATACGATGGTCCGCCTATTTTGATGAAGGACCCGAAGAGGTGGAGGAGCGTCTTACCGACGAAGTGGACGATCTCTACGACGGTCCGCCGATTTTCGATGAGGAACCTGCGGGGCTACAGGAATTCTATCATGTTCCGATTATCAAAATTCAGCTGCTGGAAGAATTAGTAGTACTTCTGTTGCGCAGGCTCGAGCTTTTCTCCCACGAGAATTTGTTGCCACCTTGCAAACAAATGTTGTTTTTTGATCCCCACGGTGACTTCAATATTTTATGTGTGGTTGTTGCATATATGTCTTTCCATGAATTTCAAGGGGGTTATACCATGGAGGTGAGGCGTTCAACCTTCGTATTCGACCGGGAAAAACGACGAGGTTTCCTACCATAGGTTCGGGTTTGATGCCACACGCCGGCCACGGGTGCACATCGGCTTCGAGGGCGAAGCCTTCCGAACTGGAGGAGAATGATGTGGATACTTTAAATAAATAATAATATTATTATTATTATTATTATTATTATTTATTTATTTATTTATTTATTTATTTATTTAGTAGTTTGATGAATAAGTTAGGTTTAGGGCTTTAGGAGTCTTATTTAAAGACTCATTCTTCTTTGTTATTTGGGAGTTGATTATTAAAATGATATAAGATTGAGTTTTGCGTGTTTTACGAGAGAGTATCTCATCATATCCTTTTCTCTTTCATTCACGCTTCCTTACATCAATTTTAGATGCAATTAAGCCTTTTTTTTATTTATAATTTTAATTAACAAAAACAAATACATTATATAATGGATTGTTTCAAATGTCTTGAAAGTTGAAACATAATTTTTAAATGACAATAATAATATTTAAAAATCGTGATAAAAAGACTTCATCAAAAAATTAATTTATAACATTCATTATCTAGGATAATTTTGTTTATTTAAAATCTTTTAGTTTGAGGAAAAAAATGCCTAGTAAATATAAATTAAAATATTTTACGAGATAATTGCATGTGATAATTTACAATTTTGTCTTATTTATTTTTGTTGAAGAAGGTCATGCTTTTTCAATATATATGTATATATGTAATTTTTTACTAAATACTTTTATTTACTAAAAGGACTATTCTCTAGAATTATTTCTTTTCCTTTTTTACCTTTTAACATAGTATATTTTTTTGAAAATAGTTTTTAATAATTTATTTTTATTGAATTTTTCATTATTCATTAAATAAAAACCTTTGTAATTATAGAACAAACATATATATATATATATATATGTATATATTTGAAAAAATTAAATAAAACCTCATAAATAAAATCTAGTTAGTTTTACTCATGGCATTCTCCTTCCAATAATCACCTAATTAATATTGCCTATGTGGTATTCTCCTTCTTTTTTTGGTACAGGGACCTTCCAGTTTTCGGATCCACAGGGGAACCGACTAATCCGGAATCGAGCCGGGTAGGACCACAAGGGCGACAAAGCTCTCCCTCAAGAGTTTTAACACTGCTGCATTCACAGGGCTCGAACACGAGACCACTGGTTAAGTTGGAAGAGACCCAAGCCATCTCATCCCAGCGCTCTTGGGTATGTGGTATTCTCCTTCCAATAACCGTTGCATTTTATATTTAGGTTATTTTTGCTAATTACATAAACTAATCACATCACAATAATTTAAATTACCAAAAATAAAATTAACTATGTTATTAACCATCCCGCCAAAAAACTTACATGAATTTTTTTTTCTTTTCTATCTATATATATATATATATATATATATATATATATATATATATGTATCCATTGGGCTTCACTCGGTCTCTACTCGAACTGCTACAACGGGAAAATTTCTTCTACCTCGAACGACCCTCATACCTACAAGAACTCAACACCGGAAGATGAGATTTCTAGCAAATAGCCTCTGATGCCTAAGTCAGTGTATGTAGAAGCCGATAAACAATAAAGTTGTTGGGAGAATAAAAGAGTAGAAAGTGTAGATATTGTAGAGTCTAAATGAAGTTATTTCACTACCATTTATATGAGTGTGTTACTTGTTGCTCTTGTTGCCCCAAGTTGCCATTATAAGATTATTTCTTATCCTTTGGTTTTTCTTGTTAGACGGTCTACACGTAAGACCAACCCCATGTCACCAGGTAGAGATACCTTCCCCTCAGCAATGATCTGCTCTTCTCTCTCTCTCTCTCTCT
>CACSLK010003813.1:1362981-1373987 GCA_902706635.1 Striga hermonthica
CTCTCTCTCTCTCTCTCTCTCTCTCAATTTTCCTCTTGGAAAATTAAGGGCTTCAAAACCCAATTTTTATTATTTTACTTCTCATCAAGATTGGAATTTTCGGTTTATTACTTCTCGTTGATGCTACTAGAGACTTAGTTTAAGATTCAATATCTGGTAAATTACTTCGACTTAATTTTGAGATATGAGTAAAGTTTGAAAATTGCATGAGTAGAGTATATTGTCATCCTCAAAGGATATGAATTATGTGATTTTGTAGTCGATCACATGCGAATTGAGTGATGTTTCAGATTGGTTGATCGAGGAGTGACGATTGTTTGATTGCATATTTTTTAGAACCTTTGAGTGTCTCTTTTCCATTCCGAGCTTTGGATTCCTAGTCCTTCCTTTTTATTCTCATTTTTATTGCAAATTTAGGATTTACTTGCACTTGATTTTGCTCTTGCGTTCATTCAAATTTTAAATCACGTTCACATTAGCATAAACAAACAATCAACTTGTGATTAGAGTATCTAGGACTTTATATCATTCTGTGTGAATGAGTCATTACTTGAATTTGATTCCGTGTAGTCTTCCTTTGAGAGTCGACCCGAGGTTGGTCTTCACGATCGTACTCGGTAAAAACATTACAAAACAACTACCTAAACATAAAACACTCATGGGAGAATGTTCACATGGATAAATTTAGAAATTATTATAAATCAGTGTTCTAGAAGTCTCTAGGCGCTCGATCAACGCCTAGCACCTTGAGCTCCTAGGTGGGGCTTAAGCGGCACCTAGAAATTAAGATTAAGTACCTTATTTTTATTTATTTTTACTACTTATAAAATGTAATTATCTCAACTTTATAATAAATTCGCACACCTAAGTCCAAATAATAATATTAATATATTATAAAGAAAACATGATATCAAAATAACGTGACTATTATATAAAAAAATTATCGCCGAACCCGTCTAAAAGCGCCTAAGTCTGCTTAGGCTCACCTACACGCTGCCCAACCGCTAGGCGCCGATCTAGTCTAGGCGTTGTCTAGCCACTGCCGATTTTTTTTTCTGCCGATTCATGCAAATTGGATGTGACCGGATGACGCGTAACGCTTAGGCGGCCGATTTTTAGTAGTCATAAAAATTAAGAGAAACAATCGAGCACATAGATAAGTTAAGGACATGTTGACAATTTTATTTTGTGATTCGAATTGAAATAAAAAAGTTTGATTAATTTTGTAGTTTTTATAAATGTAGCGATTTTTTTCTGCAATTGAATAGTGTCACGTTGGCAAATTTTGTTTAGTGATCACTATTTCGAGTAGCCTTTAAATTTATAAACAAAATCACTATTTTTATATTCAGGTTTATACTTTCTTTTAAATATTTCGAGTAGCCTTTAATTTTACTTGATCTTTGAAGGCGACTGATTCCAATAATTTTGATCAAACAGATAAAACAAGAAATTAAAATATCACAATAGTTATTATAATATAAATGACTAAATCATTTGACAAAAACAATTAATACATATCCAAACGTTTAAACAGGATTTTTAATATATTAAAAGTAAATTAGATTATAAAAAGGTATGAAAAAAAAAGAAAAATAAAATATTAGCCAATTCAGTTGGTTTGTTGACCAATTTTTGGTTCGATATGAATCGTTGTTGACCGGTTCTTAGCCGATTCCTTTTACCGAGTTATTTTGAACCTCTTCGGACCGATTATGTCTAACAGGCTGCTTCAATTCTCATGGCCATGAAGAGAAGTCACCCACCAAATAGAAACAAACTGGCTAAAGCATTTGCCCAAGTATTCTCATTTCATAGTGCCGAGGTGGAAATGCTTAAAACATTATTTTGCACAGAGATGATCAACCAGTCAGAAACTCAGAGGGGATATAAGGGCGAAAAAACTCGAGTAGTAAGCCAAACAAACCTGACCTGAATCAAGAAGATAACCAGCATTAAGTTATACAAAAGGCATCAAGTTTTTCCAAGTCAAAAAGCCTGTACATATTTAAGAGCAGAGCTTCTCGAACAACTGCTCAGTGACTTAACATGTTACTCTATGAACCTCCCCAATCACGCCGAAACTGAACAAGATTAACAGCAACCAAATACCACGTTCAGGAGTACCAACATGACTCGCAGTAAAGAAAATAGCTGAAATTACTTTCTCAAACAGCAATTTAGAAGATGGAGCATTTACTCAGAGCAACTGGCGCAGCTGCTGTGTTTCCTTCCGGAGAAATTGAAGCTCTTTCATAATCTCAGCCTGGTTTTTCAATATTGATTTCATGACCTCAGACATTTCCATCTGCAAAATACTTCCGACTATTAGAGTACTCACGAGTACGTCACACACATAGGACCAGAGATGAAGTGTATCAGTATACCTCCTGCATATGAAATTGCCTTATAATTTCAATGTGAAGGTTTCGCATGTCATCATGAATAGATTTCTGAAAAGTAGCAAGAGTTTCCTCCAGTGTCCGCTGAAAAAGCTGGAGGGTAAAAGAACTTCCCTGCTGTGCTTCATGCTGCAAGGCGCTTTTCGGTAAATGTGTCACTCCATCACCCTACATACAAATTTACGGATATTTGAATAAAAGTGTGTACAGCTCAAAATCTAGAACGATATGACCATCTTTGCAAGCATGGAAGAGAGAGAGAGAGAGAGAGAGAGAGAGAGAGAGAGATCAAAATCTAGAAAATCATTGATTCATTTCACAGTTGCACCGAATATAGAAAGACTGCAAGATACAATTATTTCTTACATTGGTAGTTGTAAGGACGCTGGTTCCCGTGGCAGATGTCATCTCAGACCTTGACAACAAGCTATTGAGAAGCTCTTCCCTGGTTTCCACTCCTGTTTTCTTAGATTTGGGCGACACCGATGCATCAGTGAAGGATGGTGTTGCGCCTATTCTCTCTGCATAACTGGAGAATCGCCTGGGGAGAGACAAAGCAGGTCCCAAACTGTCAAACTTGGCCTGTGTTGTAATACTCTTTGAGCTTAAAGGCGAGGAAACGGCTTCTGATGATCTAAATAAAGTTTCATGATTCGGGGGTTCTCTGATGCGCAGATTGGCCAGGCTCAGGCCAGATGATAAACTGCTTGTGCTTTGATTCGTGGGGAGACTATCTTGTAATCCAGACAACTTTACTACCGATGATGAATTCGTAGCTGCTAATGTTGCAAAACGGGATGGCATGTTAGTGGCTGGCCGGTGGTGACTCAGCTTGTCAGATATTCTCTCGCCACCCCATGCTTCGGGAGGAGTTATGGATGAAGAATCATCAACATGTGTAGATACAAGGGGAGATGTCAACTGCGACAAGGTAGAACTGGCGTCATCCTGCAAGGGCTCCAACACCGTCAAAATTATTTCATGCAAGATGGAGAGGTCCAAAATAGCCACAAAGAAGCTGCATGATTGATTTTAATGAACGACAACCACATAGAATATGTGTGTACTCTTAGTGTGCTGATTAGATTGTGTCTACATTTATGTCGAGTTTTGGATCACAAAATTAAAGACACAGCATGTCAGATGAAAATAGAATCATAGAGCTAGGGCAAAAAGTACCTGCTTGGTTGATAAGTTCGTTTTCCAGTCCAAAATTGGATGATTATCAATGGAACCTTCCTCTGGAAGGCCAAACCTCCGAGAAAATAGGAAAGATGTTTTTCTATCCAGGTCTTTCTTTCCACCATCCAGGTCATTCCACAACTTGTCGAGAGAGGGTGTCATTGGTTGGACTTCCACAAGGGGAGAAAACACCTCCATATCATCCTTGAATTTATAACTTCGAGGTGCATGCAGCCTTGCAAGATTTCCGCCTGTCAGTAAGCTGCTGCGAAGAGGTGTTTCCTCTGAAGTAGGTAAACTTAGACCACTTGATGCAGATCCTGCAGGAAACGAATATAAATCTCCAGGGGTACCTGAACGGCTAGAATTTCGAGAACCAGACACAATTGAGGGCATTGAAAGGCTTGATGATCCCCTAGAAGGAAGTGGATCAGGCATAAGGATGGAATCCCCAACATCACCGGCCAAAAGAACAGTTTCGTCTGTGCAGTTATTTTCATTAAACATTACAGGTTTTGACCTCTGCCAGCAAAGATTTGTGACAGCCTGATACAGATGGAATCAATTTTAATGACTATAAAGTATTTGCTTAGATAAAAGGACAACAGAAATTAGTCTTTTACGTAACAAATATGGTCAGCTAATTCTGATATGCATCTCTTTCCTTGTAGCTTTCAAATTACTAACCATTTAGGAAGTAAAACAACACGCACTGGGTTTTCTTAATAATTATCAATACACAAACGTAACAAGATCACAGGATGCAGTAATATTGCAAATACTTTCTGAATCAATCATAAGAACAGATCACAATAGACACAACAAATCTTGAAATAATTATCAATACACAAACGTAACAAGTTCACAGGATGCAGTAATATTGCAAATACATTCTGAATCAATCATAAGAACAGATCACCATAGACACAACAAATCTTGAATTGCGGAAGGTTCCAGTACTACTTAAAATATGACATCTACCTCAGCGCTCCCATATGCACGAAGAACAGTGATTGGCTGTGGTTTCCCACGGACATCATAGAACACAACCTGTCCAGTGCTTGTACCAGCTGCCAAGGTTAATCCATCATCAGCGAATGCCAATGAAGAAAACGGCGCTTCGTAAGGCATACAAGAAGATGGTTTCCGAGACCCAGTGTCAAAAGTGTATAATTTCATATCCAGACCGACACTAGCTATTACCTGTCAAACCAAAAAGAAAAAGGTACTAACGGGATGTAACTACAGAAAAACGTCACCTTCTTGATTATAAGGCTTAAGAAGACGCATATAAAATCCAAGCCAAAACGATAAACTAGAGACCTTATCATTGGATGGTGAAAAACTGACAGCAGAGGTGGGTGCCGAATGCTGTTTCAACCAGGAAGCCTGTAAAGCGAAAGGATTTTCTGTTATATACTATTATTAACAGCCTCGGAAAGAATGAAGAATGAGAAAACTGAAACCTCGCTCAGCTGAGTTAACTGAAATAAGCAGATCAACGGTGCATATTCAAAGATCCAATCACGATATCTAAACAAATTAAGATTGTGGAGTTGGAAACAAACCGAAGTAACAAAACGTGGCTATATGTTGAAAAAATCAGACGCAGAATCAGGTCATCGTAATAGTTAATTGGCAACATATAGTGCAGTCAAAATAAGAAGAACAAAATAACTTGTCAGTCAAAAAAATATCATAATGTAATTTTGTGGTATTTTTTCTTACATAAATATCTTAAATCATGCTTACCCATGGATACCAATTTTGTGCTCTGCCTATGACCCAAAAAAGCTTTAACGTATTTATTCCAACTTGATGGAAAAACAGAAATACATTCAAGATATCTAAAGAGAAAAGGCAACTTAATATAAGGGAGAGATGCCCAAAAGAGGCGGTTTATTTCTTCATATGATCGGAAAGTTTTGAGGCTAAGTAAAAAAAGTGATGAGGCTCTGCAACTATACAGAGATGGCCCAAAAGTTATTAAGAGTACAAAAAATATCCCCAGCATCCCAGTACAATGGAGCGTATTCATCATTCAAGAATATGGAGGTCCAAAGAGAAAGGAGCATGCAATAAAAGGAGTTCCAATTTATGTTTGATGCGCAAAAAAAAAGCACTGGACAACACGGAACTACAAGAAAATGGTTAATTGACCCATTGAGATTATACAACTGAAATATGACTCACTGCTAAATTGCCAGTAAATAAGAACAACGGCTACTAGGTCTCATTGTAGGTTGAATTGTGTTGTTTTTAAGTTTCACTCTTAAAATGGCCAGAAATATCTTCAAATATTTAATGGAGAGTTCTATCACCAACTCTTCAGGCCAAATGATTTTGTCATTATGCGTTGGTTGGATATCTACAGTGTGGTCATGTAAAGAAACAAGAACAACTCCGGGTTCATTTGTCATTTTCTTGAAAATCAACCAAGTGTTACCGATCAACAGAAAATGTCAGGATATATCTGTTAATAAACTAACAAGGCAAAATGTTTAAGTGCTATTAAGTAGGAGAGCAGAAAACCCATTAGCGGTTCTCATTGTTATTAATGCTTACCTTTGGGCTCCGGCCAGTTGTGTCCCACAAATGAATGGATCCATCGTCACCAGCTGTCACTAAAAGGTGCCTGCTTGTCCTAGAATAATCAAGTGCACCCAAAACCTGGTCTTGTAATTTTAGGAGAATAGAAGTACAAGATCACATACATCAGAATCAGATATAATTCTAATGGCAATGCAGCAAGACTAGTGGCGGAAAAAACATAATTAACCTGTCCATTAGGATCTCTTAGTTCAGCAGCTCTTGCGCCAGAAGCAAGGTTGTGAAGTATAAGATCTCCTTTGCGACTGACAGAAGCTATATGTTCATCTTTGCAATTGTACATCACACCTGTAATAGTATCACTATGACCTTTCAACCATTTGACACAACGCTTGTTCTGCAAATCCCATATTCTTACAACTTGACCAGTTCCACCAGAGCATAGATATCGGGATCCCTTATTGCTGAAGCTGATAGTTGATATTGACTCGGAAGGCTTAAAAGATTAAGAAATATGAGAGGAGAAAAAAATTAATTAATGTTTCAAGTCAAATCGAGGACTACAGTCACATATCAGGTCGAATAAACAAGTAGTGATACATTAGAACATCCACTTATCAAGCAAATGGCACTCCAATAGTACAGCTGTAATTAAAATTTTAAAAACCATCTCGGGTTATGGTTGTATGTGCACACCAACTACCTTCGACTCCACTTACAACTAATCTCTAAATTGGATCGGTTTTCACTTATCATCAGAATTTCTGGTAACAACAATGCTAAATTTCGTACAGCTGATACAATATTGCATCACATCTTCTTCTAAGATAACCGACACCTTAGCCATGTTAATAACTGAAACCGAAGGCAAGCATAATTAGGAACAGTAACTGGAAATGCACACCCCCTCATCCAAAACGAATAGACTCAAACTTCTTAATCCCCAAATTCCAGAAAACAAGAACACTGATGCTAAAGTAGATAAATGTACCTCAACAATTTCGCCCCTAGCATTTTTGGCTGGCACCATCCACAAGCTTTGCCCATTTTTCCTCCATAGCGATATTTTACCATCTTCGCCCGCACTGGCCAAAACTAAATCTGGCAAAGGCAGATTTTACGATGAAATTACCCAACGGGATCACTAAAGTAGAAGCGGAAAAATAAAATCAACGTGAAAGAAGAGAACACAAAGAAAAATTTCTCAAGTGAAAATGCACGAACTGTTGTGATTCCACTTGACGGAATTCACGCGTAAGCCTGGAGACGGAGAGTAGGTGAGAACGCAGGGGTTCTGAGGCTCCGACGAAGTGTCGAACAGCTTCACCGTATCGCCGCCGCACGCCGCCAGCAGCATTTTCGCTGAATCGAACGAATTCATGAGTAGATCACAGTGTACTGAAGGGGGATTTTTGGGGTTTCGAAAAAATGTAGAGTGAGGTGAGTGTAAATGATGATGGTTTCTGCTTTTCGTGTGTGGAGAGAGGGGAGAGGAAATTCAAATTGGGCCACAACCAAGGCGCCCTTTAACCTTTTTTTTTTTTTTTTTTCCAACAACAAACAAGCAATATATTAAAACTCAAATGATAAGTTCATACATCGATTACCCAAATGGATACAAGCAATGCAGCACCCCCATACAAATGAGATTACTACAAGCTACGAGAAACCCAACTTAGGCTCTCTGAAAGGCTTCTATAGCCAAAGACAAAGAAAAAGAACATGCAAACTTATCACAAAAGAAATTACAACTATCCAATCTCTCAGGCATTAGATTAATATCAGTTACAAGGACTCTTACTCCCCAATCTGCCTCAGTCTGCTTGTTAATAAGCTGGGCAATAGACACTGAATCCACCCTGCAGCATAGTGAAGTAGTTGTCCCTGTTTGTTGAATTTTATGTAGCATCCATCTAACAGCCCTAAGAGTAGCTTCCTCAGAAGATTGAGCTTTCTCACAGCAGTCATTCCACTTGAACAGGATTTGCCCATCCCTTTCCCCCACAGCACCAAACCCCACAAAACCATTTGGAAACAAGCAAGCACTGACAGAAATCAAACTCTGTCCTACTCCACTTCCATTAGCTTGTGGAGCCTTAAGTTCAGCTGCCAAACTGTTGCCTTTATCAATGCTAATACCATTTTTTGAAGATGCTAGCTCAAATTCAGTCCATTCCCTCC
This sequence comes from Striga hermonthica, assembly GCA_902706635.1. Classification (NCBI taxonomy): domain Eukaryota; kingdom Viridiplantae; phylum Streptophyta; class Magnoliopsida; order Lamiales; family Orobanchaceae; genus Striga; species Striga hermonthica. Next base: position 1,371,297 of record CACSLK010003813.1, read on the forward strand.
AAGCACCATCCACTATGTCTCTTTCAGTAACTTTTGATTTAGAAAACAGCCAAGAATTTCTAGTCCTCCACAACCACCACAGCAGGTAGGTTGAGAGGCTTATTCTGTCTTGCATATAATTATCTGCTGAACCAGAACACAAATCATACCACCAATCTTGAAAAGATATTCTGTCCATATCAAAATGAATCCAATGTAACCCACACAGTTTCCAACAGTTCACAGCTCTTTGACATTTGAATAAAATATGCTCCAAGTCTTCATTTTCTTCTCCACAGATACAACATATACTGTCCACATTCACCCTTTTTTTCAGCAACTGTGCATTAGTGTTTAGAAATCCATACCAGCATCTCCAAAGGAAGTTTTTAACTTTAGGTTTCACCTTGAGCTTCCATGTTCTGGCCCACATTTTCTGCATTTTTTTGTCATCTGATGAGGAAGGTGCAACCATCTGGTTGTTGTGATGATGCTGAAGCAGGATCTTGTATACTTCCTTCACAACAAACATTCCTTTAGGATTCCAATGCCACACCAGCCTGTCATGGGCACCTGCACTACTAATGGGGATAGAAAGAATATGTGCAGCCTCCTCAGGAGAGAAAGTTTGTTGAACCAGCTCCACATCCCATTCACATTTGCTATGCACAAATAAGTCACTCACTTTTTTTATTCTCACTCTGTCTGTGGGAAAATGAAGGGTAGGGGAAAAATGATTTGGATGAGGAATCCAAGGGGAGTCCCACACATCAATGGAGCCTCTATTACCAACCTGATATCTAATTCCCAACTTCAAAGAAGGTCTGGCTTGAAGCCAGCTCTTCCAAAGCCAGGAATCTCCCCCCTTAGGCTTCACATCAAAGATTTTCTGATTATAGAAATATTTGCCCTTAAGGACCCTACTCACCAAAAGATTGGGTTTAGTAATGATTTTCCATAACTGTTTAGTTATAAGAGTGTCATTAAAAACCTGAAAATTTCTAAATCCCATCCCTCCCCTATCCTTAGGCTTAGATAACAAATCCCACCCACACCAATGGGCCCTATTGCCCCCAGTCTCAGAAGTTCCCCACCAGAAATTAGATATCACCCTACAAAGATGTTGATAAACAGATATAGGGAGTCTAAAGCATGACATGACATAAGTAGGCAGGGCTTCTAAAATAGATCTCACAAGAGTTTCCCTCCCAGCCTCACTTAGAAAACAGTTTTTCCTTGGTCAAGTTCTCGTATCTCCTTGCTTAACCAATCTAGCACTGATATTTATCGAAAATTTTAAATCGTCAATTAAAGAATCAAATGTTAGAGGAGAAAAATGAAAAATCGTTCACTAAGAAAAATTGTAGAGAAGATTGTTGTTAAAAATATGGGAAATGTTGCGGTCCCGTTACGAGATCATTCCGTCGGGTTTGCAACCGTTAGATCATCATATAATTGTCGAAAATAGTTAATTTAACGGTTACAAATTCTGACGGACTGATTTCGTAACGAGACCGTAACATCTTCCTAAAAATATTGCAGATGAAATGATAAATTGTAGATGAAATGTTAAAAATCGTTCAATTAGAACTCATAGAGACTTTTTAAGACTTTTTTAAATTTACCACATTTGTGGACTTTATGTAATTTTTAATGACTTTTGTGGATTTTGTAAGATTGTTATAGAGACTTTTTAAAACATTCAATATGAACTTTTTGAGACTTTCTAATAGTTTTATATAATTTTTAAATAATAATTAAATTTATATGAAATGATTAAAAAAAAATTATGTGCACAATAACTAATATGAATAAAGTCAAATTAGTAATCAAAAAATTAAAATATTTATTTTGCAATATGTTATAATACTAAACACCGTCTATTGAGCTAGAATGAAGACAAGTGAAAAAAAATATTATCACAAACAAACTCGATAAGAAGAAAAGCATGATAAATATTCAACAATCAGAACATTTTCTTCTATTTGTCTCATTTTCTTCTATTTTTACTTTGTTCGATTAAATGTATGTTTTGTCATTTTTCCAAATACTGATACATACATTTTCCCAAAATAAAGTAGATGCATGTTCTTTCTGAATTGAACATGTGAGCATGCCCAAAAATTGTCTAGAATTGAACATGTGAGCATGCCCCAAAATTGTCTAGTATTATGTAAGATAGGTCTCTTATGCTTATTTAAATTAATTTCTACATGGAAGAAAAAAAAAATCTTTGGAGAATTTGAACCATGGAAGCAATTTGCAGACTATGTGAAGAGAGAAAAGAGTATCCACTAATCATGCATATTACAATTGATTTTTTCAAACGATAAAATTAATTTCGTGGACGCAAAGCAAACACTAATCATACATATCAACATACAAGTCTTAGATTAGTGTTAAGCCAATTAGCACTACAAAATATCAGCTATAAAATTTGAATCAAGCAACAACTCAAGAATCGATCAATCAACAAGATGTAAAATTTGATTTTTTTGTTGGAAAACCCTAGAAAGAGAAGAGAAGAGTATGAGAGTAACTGGTCAGAGAGAGAGAGAGAGAGAGGAAGCCTAGAGAGAAAAGAGCGTGAGAGTAAGAGAGAGAGAGAGACAGAAGAGTTTAAAGAGAAAAGAGTATGAGAGTACAAGAGAGAGATGGAAGAGTCTTCACGTAAAATCTCACAAATTTGGTGAGATTTTCACAAGTATTTTT
>CACSLK010003813.1:1408958-1435946 GCA_902706635.1 Striga hermonthica
GTTTACTAATCGAAAATCCTCCGATCTACAATCCAAAGCAAAAGATGGGTATGTATATGGTAAGTATCACATTTGGAAATTTGTAAAATCTCCTACACAATATGGTAAGTATCACATTTGGAAATTTTGTTTTTCTATAAAAGCTTTAAAAAATAAAAGAAAATAAAAGAAAAAAATGAAAAGTTCTTCTGAATGCGGGAGTATCGGATACATTAATTGAAGGCATAAGTTTGGACAAGTAATTAATATCGTAAATTTGTTAATACTTATCCATGGAATTATACATTTGATAAGAGATTCACGGAATCGTAATTTTAATAATAAGTCTGATACATGATATATGTGTGTAAATTTCCCAAATTTTTTTAACCTCTCAAAATATAAGTCAATTTTAGAGTTTGTCTTAGGAATTTATTTTAGTGACAAATTATCTTTCATAGTAATTGAAACGGATAATTTGCTTCCTCCATTGCAAACTTTAATAGGACACAAAATTTTTATTAACTCAATTTACGATAAATTTTAAATTGATGATCTTCAATATTGATTTAAGACTTTTAAAGCTCATGACGAGACGAGCAGAATGAGGTATGGTTTGTCGACAGGGGCGGACGCAGACATTTAAGAGTAGGGGGCACAATGCAAATCATAAAATAAAGAACCAAAAAAATAACAAACGTTACATTACAATTGTGCGATAGTCGGGAATGATCATCATGCCAACATCAACATGATTTTCTTGGTTTTTTCTTTGGATATTTCTTTTATCGGCAACACTCGTATATTTTCGTTTATAATATTTCTCTATTACTAATATGACAAATAATAATAACATTAGGTTATAACTTAAAAAATTACGAGCTAATTTTAAAACTATTATTACAATTATGAAGATACCTAAAACAAATAATACATACAAAATGCGCAACAAATAAGAAATAACATTTAAGATGCTATTTTATCAAAATCATGAAAGCCCTAAATAAAAAATTAAATCAATTTTGAATATTCTCATATACAAAATTATGGTTATAAAAACTAGAAAATAATTAAATAAAACATACTTTTTGAAATAAAAATTGATAGCCCACTGAAGATGTAGAAGTTGAAACAAATTATTGGAAGATTTTTTTTCTTTTTTTTTTTATCCTGTACTTGTTGTTCATCTCCAATCTAGAAGGAATTTTGTAACAATGCAGGAAGAGAAAATAAAGTAAAAAAAAAAAAAAGGAATGTTCAGTCATGCGTGACGGAAAGAAAAAAAAAAGAAAAGAAAAAAACTTGGTTGAGTTGTAGTGAGGGCCGAGCCCACAAGAAAGTCAATTTAATTAAATATTGTATATATCATTGCACACTATTATATACAATATATTAGTCAAAAAAACTTGGTTCAGGCCCAGAAGATAAGTTAGTAACATTAAATAGTATACATATTACATTACACACTATTATATATGTACTAGTTAAAAAATTTCACCTCACAGGGGCACGTGCCTCTGCGGGACCCCCCTTGGGTCCGCCCTTGTTTGTCGATTTTTTTAAAATAGATACATCTATATTCGATCGATGAAGATAGTAAGAGCACATATATATGAAAAAAAATTTAAATTCAAGTTGTATGATAATCGAGATATCCGATTTTGGCAAGTTATGACAGAAAGACGGTATGTGGTTTGGTGAACATGCAGCGTGTCCGCGCGGCGCACGAGATCCCTCTCCTAGTCAATATAATATTCCCATGTGCGCGAGAGCACATTATGCTACCAACAATCTCAGCCACACAACTTGCCAAATTAGCAAGAGTCCAACTATAGCGTCATGGATGACGTAAGCTTCTTCTTTGCTGGTCTCATTTCTATATTTTCCGACCAGATTCACTTTATCGCAAAATTCCAGCAGCCACAGTCAAACACTTACCCTCCACCGCGCACAAATCGACGGAGATGGGCCACCAATCGAACGCCGGCGACCTCCCGCCCCACGTCCTTATCTTCCCACTGCCGATGCAAGGCCACATCAACTCCATGCTCAAGCTCGCCGAGATCCTCTGCCTCTCCGACCTCCACATCACCATCCTCCTCTCGGACTACACCCACGCGCGCCTCCGCCAGCACGCCGACATTGAATCCCGCTTCTCCCGCTACTCCGGATTCCGCGTCGCGTCGATACCGGATGGCCTCCCGGAGGATCACCCCCGCTCCGGCGAGAGGACCATGGAGATCGTGCTGAGCCTGCTGAATGTCGGGGGAGCCGAGTTCCGGAAGCTGATGGAGACCACCGACGCCCTGAGCGACGGCGGATCCAGGCGGCGCGTGTCCTGCCTCATCATGGACGGAGTGTTCAGCTTCGCGGTCCCCGTGGTCCAGGAGATGGGGATCCCTTTCATTTATTTCAGAACCGTCGGCGCGTGTTCCTTCTGGGCGAATTTCTCCTTCAACCAGGTCATTGAAGCTGGGGAAGTCCCTCTCAGAGGTATCCATTTAATTTAATTTTTTGGGGAAAAATTATTTTGGTTTTACCTACCTCCAAATCAATTGAGTAAGACATTATAATTATTTGATGATGATTTAAGGCAAAGACGAAGACAAATACGAATTCTGGAAAAAACCAGAGCTGGACCTAATCGTGACTAGCATCCCCGGCATGGAGGGATTCCTCCGGCGACGCGACCTGCCGGGGTTCAGCCGGGTGGCTGACGTCAACGACACCGGCTTCCAGACCATCATACGCGAAACCCGAGGCACGGCCCTCTCCAGTGGGCTCATACTCAACTCGTTCGAGGACCTGGAGGGCCCAATCATGGACCAGATACGGAAGCCCATTCCAACCGTCTACTCCATTGGCCCACTCCATACCCACCTCCAGGCCCGCCTTGAGGCTCAGAGAAACGACTCCTCCCTCCCCTCGAGCAGCTTCTGGGAGGAGGATCGCAGCTCGGTCTCATGGCTCGACTCCCAGCCCGAGAAGTCCGTCCTCTACGTGAGCTTCGGCAGTGTGACCCTGCTGACGAGGCACGAGCTCCTCGAGTTCTGGTACGGCCTCGTCAACAGCGGCCACAAGTTCCTCTGGGTCATGAGGCCCGACTCGATTGTAGGGAATGACAAGGACAGCCCAATCCCGGCCGAGCTGGAGGAGGGCACCAAGGAAAGAGGGTACCTGGTCGGGTGGGTCCCGCAGAACGAGGTTCTGGCCCACCGAGCAGTCGGGGCTTTTTTCACACACAGCGGGTGGAACTCGACTCTGGAGGGGATAGCGGCCGGGATGCCCATGCTGTGTTGGCCGTACTTTGCGGACCAGATGATAAACAGCAGGTTTGTGAGTGATGTGTGGAAGGTGGGGCTGGACATGAAGGACACGTGTGATCGGGGGATTGTGGAGAGGATGGTTCGGGAGATGATGGAGGAGAGGAAGGAGGAGTTTTGGGGGAGGGCTTGTCGTCTGGCGGAGATGGCGAAAAAGGCGGTCAGTGAGGGAGGGACGTCGTATACGAATTTGAATAGGCTGATTGAGTTTTTAAAGTCTACGGTTTGAGTAAGATTGTGTTCTGGGGGCTTGAGGGGCTATCTTAAGTGTTTGCATACATGTTTTTGAATTGGTTGATTTGATTGATCTTTGAATGTCTTTCTATAAAATTCCATCAAATGATACCTCCAATCTTTCTTTGTTGGACAGAGTTATGTCAATATTACAAAATTTGAGAACAAGAATCAATTTTTTTTTTTTTTTTTTTTCAAAGGAATAAATATATATTTCTCCAAAAGCAAAGAGTACACATAGTTCCACCATCCATGCCTAGGCACTTCAACTGAAGCTAAACAGAAAAGGAGGATGTAAAGATTACACTTCCATCCCCTATCAACATCAGCTAACTATACAAAATACATACTAATCTAACCATAGTTACACCACACTGAAGCTACAGCTCAAAACTAAAAAAGAAACCATTTGATAATCATTTGTTTCCAAAAAACCTCCTCGCTCAAAATCCACGCAGAAGCAAAAAATCAGATCCCTCGCCCCAGCGGCTGACTTAAGTGTGCCGCTTTGGAATCCATTACATCATTGGAGCTCAGGAGCGATCATGGGGTAAGTATTGAGTCGGAACGTTGTTGTGCTTTGGGGTATATATTGAAAAACCGGGAAGCCCGTTGACAACATGTTTTGAAACTTTCTACATTTTGTGGCATTTGATTGTGTCTCGGAGCTAGTATTGATATTCATACATATCTGACAACTTGACTCGGGCGTGAAGTTTCGTATTGCCATACCATTTGGGAAGCTTTAGGTCTCAACGTGAGGATCTGTTTCTTATTCTCATTTTTTTGGAGACTCAATTAACGTGTTGTGATTCGGGGTATATACGGATTATTAAAATTTTCTAATAATATTGATTGACAAATGCATTACTAAAGTTTTTTAAAATTGAAATGCACATAAAATAGCTGGCAAAACTGCAGAATTCTGGTGGAGAAGCAAAAATAAAGAGGCAAAAGGCATCCACTGGAAATCATGGGACATCATCACCCTACCAAAAGACAAAGGAGGCTTGGGTTTTCATGATTTACATCTATTCAACAAGGCCCTAATCTCTAAGCAGATATGGAGGATGCTGTCACAACCCAATCTACTTGTTAGCAAAATCTTGAAAGGCCTGTATTTTCACAATAATGACTTCTTTTCTGTAAAGGCCAAACAAAACAGCTCATGGCTCTGGAGAAGTTGGCTAAAGGTTAGAGACTCTATGGGCGGCTGCATGAGGTATGAAATATCAGATGGCAAAACCACCAAAATCAGAGACCACCCATGGGTGCCCAACTTACCAGGTTTCAAGCTTACACGGCCTAACTCTCTCAATGCTGAACTATATTGGGTAAAGGATCTCATGGAAACCTCAGGTCGAAGTTGGAATAGACAATTAATAGAAGCTATTTTTGAAAGCCATGAAGCTACAGCCATTCTTAGCATCTCAAGCTTAGACCCCCTCAAACCTGACAGACTAAAATGGCTAGGGGCCAAAAATGGCCAATTCTCTGTGAAATCAGCCTACAAGCATTTAAGCATCAACAAATGGAGTCTCATGGACATACCTGAGGGAAGTCAAGGACACAAGGAGCTCAAGAAAGCCAGAATGAGAATATGGCAGCTCAAAGTTAAAACCAAGTTGAGGCACTTTCTTTGGAGATGCTTTAACAACACACTCCCTGTCCTAGGCAACCTTTCAACAAGGAAAATGGCCATTGACCAGGTATGCCAACTCTGCGGGGAAGCCTTAGAGACACAAGAACATATGTTCTTCTCATGCAAAAGAGCAGCACTGATTTGGAAATTAGCTCCAATCAACTGGGAGGGCCTAAGCAACTTCACAGATTCCTTTAAATCCTGGTGGATACAGCTGAGCTCTCTTCCTCACAACCAAGTTTCAGAAGAAAGAATTCAACTTTCCACATACATCCTATGGTGGATGTGGAAAACGAGGAATTTATGGGTTTTTGAAAAAGTTTTAAGACCAGAGAAGGCAACAGTGGATGGCGCATGGAAAGAATGGGCTGAATTTTCCCTTATTAGTAGATAGTTGTTTTGTATATTTTGTTTTGTACAGTCATTTGCTTTGTGTTCCTTAGTAGGTTTTGTTAACAGACTAGGCCCCTGTGGTGCAGTGGTCTGTTAATTTTGCTGGTTTTGCTCTTGAGATCCTTTGATTAATCTCAAGATTGCTTAGTAGGTTGGAATCAGTCTGCGGGGTTGAAGAATTTGCTTCTGCCGGAGATGGCGCCAAGCTACTTAGTTAGTTAGGAAGTGGTCTTCCTCTGTATTTTTTCCTTTTGATGCCAGTTGGTGATCCGAACTCTGTACTATTCTTGGCTGAGTTTTATATTTAATCCTGTCGTTTCGAAAAAAAAAAAAGAAATGCACATAAAAAAAAATATACTGAACAATAACACGTTAGACGAACTGCACATTAGCGTTCGTGGGAATGCACATTGTCCATTTTTGTATTTTGTATATTATATCTTTTCAATGCACTATATAAAAAATATTATTGTTATTATTTTATATCTTTATGTAAAAATATTATTTACTTTTAGCCATAAATGAAAAAAATTAATATTAAATAAGATATTAAAATATTAGTTATGTTTAATTAATTATAAGCTTGACCCATGAGCTAAATTATAATATATTAAAATTTATAAAATTGCAATTGGGTCTCTGAGACCAGGCTCCATGAAGGCCATTGTAGGTTGGCCTTTACAGTATGAGTCTCAATGGGTGGCCCATGCGGGTGAACAGTACGAAGGATGGATTTGTCCGACACTTTGGTCTGACGATTTGCGAAGAGAGAGACCAATTTGACAGCTCATCGAGCTAAGAGTTTTGTCGAGCCTTTGTCTGCGCGACTGCTTGTCGCTTCTGGCCCATTCCGTCATCCGAGATCCAAGTTAGCACCGGCAAAGGTTTTTAAGGGTTTTTTCTACTTTCTTTATTCTTTACCGGGAGTGATGAAAATTTCAAAAATCAGCCCCATATTTCTCTTCCCCCAGTACCACCAACTCCTCTATTATCGACCTATGGCAATGCCGACTAGGAATCTGACGTCCTAGGCTTGTCGTCGAGCTTCCTGTTGAGGGCCGCCTCGCCTTCTGCCACGGAGGCCTTCTGGTCGACAGTGTCGCAGGTGAGCTCGGTGGGTACCTATTCCGTGGCAGCGAGCGAGGGGGTGGCTGAGTGGACGTTGTCGTCGAAGGCGTGACATAGTCAGTCCAACAGGTGACGGCGGCGGAGCCTGTTTGCACACTTTGCACACGGGGACCCATTGTGGTTGGCGACAGTGGCGCCGCATCACAGTGCTCGCAGAGGAATGTGGAGTCAGAGCGGTTGCCGGCGCTTCCTCGTCAGAGTCACACGATCTGGTCGTGGATCTCCAATACATGTGTGTGTGTGTGTGTGTGAGTGTAATGTGTGAGTGTGTGTTCTATGTTCGCGTGTGTGAAGTGTGAGGGTATTTGTGTGTGAGAGAGAATTGAGGGTTGGTAGGGTTTGGGTGGGGCCCATATGTTCGTGAAGTGAATGGGTGTAAGTGAAAATTACACCACTAAAAAGAGGCATACTCTTGACTAATATGTGACTAGTTAATTATAAAACCACAATCAGAATTTGACCTTAATTATTAACCTTTGACTTCAATTTGACCATTCATATGATGATTTTTTAATAATTCTGATTTATTCTTATTTCTTTTTTTTTTTGTACAGGGACATTCCGGTTTCTGGATCCACAGGGGAACCGACTAATCCGGAATCGAGCCGGGTAGGACCACAAGGGCGGCAAAGCTCTCCCTCGAGAGTTTTAACACTGCTGCATTCTGATTTATTCTTATTTCTTTTATTATTTGTCATTCTCATATAATTATATATTATACACATTAAGTTTCATTTATTTTTATTAAATTCCATCATAATAGAATAAAAAGTTTAATGTTAAGTTGTCAACTTACATTTTTTTTTTTTTTTGAAATTCGGACATAACAGAATTAATATTTTATATTTGATGCTATCCCACTACAAGAAAATGATGAAATTCCAAAGGAAATATAATTCAAAAGAATTATTCCAACGGCAATTCTAACGGATATTTCAATACTATTATTTCTGTTGGAATTTTTCAATGGATTCCAACGGAAATTCCAATGAAAATATTCCGTTGGAATGGATTTTCCATTGGAATTTCCGTTGGATTTTGACGATTCCAACGGGGGTGGAAAAAAAATTCCAACGGAATTTGCATATTCCCACGGAAATTCCTACGGTAAAAAGTCGTTGGAAATATAGCCGTTGGAATCATCAAATTCCATCTAAAATTCCAATGAAAAACACATTCCAACGGAATATTTCCGTTGGAATTTCTGTTGGAACTATTCCAACGGAAGCTATTCCATTGGAATATCCGTTGGAATTTCTATTGGAATATATTACCATAGGATTTTCCGTTGAAATATAACATTTATTTTGTAGTGTCCATTTCTATTTTCTAGGTATATACTTGGCGATACTATTTTAGTGAAATAAAAATTAAAAAAATTAGATCAAACCATTCACAATGATATTAGAGGTGGCAAAGCCCGACCGAGTCGGCGGGCCTCAAATGTTGGCCCGTAATCGGCACGACTAATTGAACCGCCGGCTTTAAAAACAAAAAATTACAACTGGACCCGTCAGAAAACTCGGGCCCGGCCCGACAGGTTAGAAAGGAGTACAATATGACCGTAATCGGTTGGTTTAAAAACCGGCCAGGACGGGTCGGTTCATGGGCCGAGCCAACCCGTGGTCATGTCTGAATGATATGAATTCCTGGTTCGATATGATCTTAGCTAAACCAGTCATTTAATTTATATAAAAAGGTAAAAGAATAAAATACATATTTTCTTCAACTCCCCAACCCAACATAAAATCAAATAAAATCATGAACCAATTGCTTTGGAATAAACTACCAATTACTTTCATAAGTGATCCAACAAAACAATTTGATTATGTTAGACAAAGTCTCCCACCATCTTTCTTTGAAAATACGGAGCCATGGAAAAAAATATAATAATACCGACAAAGAAAAGTTCAGTAAGTTTGGTTATAAAAATATTTGTACTCATATTTAATTCATACTTAAAATTTAACTCAATTTTAAGTTAGCCTCAAATTTTCAATATTATTAATATTTTTAAATAATATCAATCAATCATTCTTACATATTAAATCAACTTTAATTCAATATTCATACACTCATACAATTTTAACTAACTAAAACGTTCCACCATTATATATCATACTTGTACATCAAATCAATTTTAATCATTTATTTTAAAAGTTATTTAATACATATCTTAAATTTCACTAACAATTAATCATATTAATTTTTTAAAAGAAAATTAACTATAAATTAGTAAACGAAGGGGAGATGCTACGGCCCCATTAGGAAACCATTCTGTCGGGGTTTGTACTTGTTAAATTATCATGTAATCGTAAAGATAGTTGATTTAATGGTTACAAACTCCCACGAAATAGTTACGTAACGAGATCTTATCATCTCCCGTAAACGACAAGGCCCTAAATGATAAGATTTTAATTTGTTTTACTAGCCAACCACAGTCGTCTAAAATACGTTGTATACGTAAGGGAAAGGGACCATCACCTTAACCTGCAAAAAAAATAAAATTCCAACAAGTCACATTTAACAAAATGCAAAAGCCGACAAATTTAGCCAATAATCAATCTTAATGAAACTCCATAACCAAACAAATTGTGTACGTCACGTGAATGGACACAGCCCCCTTAAGGTCAGGAATATGTAGACGACTTTCAATCCCAAGGTTTTTATTTTATTTTATTATTATATTATAGAGAAATACTATTGTTTCGTTACGGTACTATTCCGTCGGGTTTGTAATCGTTAAATCATCATGTAATTATCGGGATAATTGATCTAACGGTTACATATCCCGACAGAATGATTTCGTAACAGAATCGTAGTATTATAATATTATATTATAGTTATTATTAAATATAAAAATTAAAATGTGTGATCCGATCAAATTGACCTATAATATGGTGACTCGTAATGCAAGCTAAAGTTGCATCATAATTTTATAGTGTTTCACGAGTGATCACCAAAAGTGAGCCAATAATCAATATGAGTAACGAAACAAAAGCACGCAGGCCTCATGTGCTGATATTCCCTTTACCCCTCCAAGGCCCCCTCAACTGTATGCTCAAGCTTGCCGAGCTCCTCTGCCTCGCCCGCATCCGCACCACCTTCCTCAACACCCACCACGTCCACGCCCGCCTCCCCTCCGCCGCCGCCCACTACTTCCCCAACCAGTACCCGGGCCTCTTCACCTTCCAGACGCTTCCCGATGGCCTTCCACCCGATAACCCCCGCACGGGGGACCAGATCGAGGCCCTGCTCGACTCCATGGACCGTGTGTCCGTCCCCGTCTTCCGGGAGATTGTCGTCAACCGCTCGGACGAGCCCGTCACGTGCGTGATCGCCGACGGGATCTTTACGTTTGCGGTCGACGTGGCTAAGGAGGCCGGGATCCCGCTCTTGTATTTCGACACTATTAGTCCTTGTGGGCTGTGGACTTACATGTGCCTGCCCAAACTCATTCAAGCTGGGGAGTTTCCTTTTAAAGGTAATATTGAATTATTAATAACTAATTAATAAGGAGATGTGTTTTTTTTTTCATTTATTTATTTATGTTAATTTCAATGAAATCAGTTTGATATATCAGGGTTTTTTAGGGGAAAAAAATAATTATTTTGTTTACCAATTTTGTGATCATATTTGCTCCAAAATTGGGGCCTGTTTTCTGTGTGCTGCAATACTTTTAACTGTCTACTATATAATAATGGGAGATGCTACAGTCCCATTACGGAACAAATTTTTTGGGATTTGTAACCGTTAGATCAAAAGTTACATGATGATCTAATGGTTACACACCCCAACGAAATGGTTCCGTAACGTGATTGTAACATTTTCCTATAATAATAATAATAATATTATATGCTTTTCGTGTAGATAGTGTGACTAAAAATGGTGTGTATACAGTTTGGATCACGTGTAGAAAGTCAACTTGGGACCATTAATTAGGCACCACGAACATTGCTTTACAACTAATTTAATTAATTCATTCCTTTTGGAATCTGTTTTGGTCCATGGTAAATTTCAAAATTTTCATCATTAAAATTAATTACACTCTAAATGTATGTGTGTATGTATTTACTGATCTAAATGGTGAAAAAACTTGGTGAGTTTACTGGTTGAATCTTTTAGTAGTATGAGGTGTCTTTCCTAGCACGTTGTCCGAAAATGTTGACAATTTTCTTATTCACAAAAGGAAACGGCCCGTCGTGAAAATTCTACGGTCCCGTTACGTAACATTCAGTTAAGGTTTGTAACCGTTAGATCAATTATCCACGACGATTATCTGATGATCTAACGATTATAAATCCCGACGAAACGATTTCGTAACAGGACTGTATTATTTTTCTAAAAATATAAATATATAGTTACAATATCCTATTTACAAAAGAAAACAGGCATTATTAAAAAAAAAAAAAAAAAAAAATATCTAGTTACTAATTAGCCTCTGATAGGATTGCAGCTACCAAAATCACACAAATCACAACAAACAATTTTTAATGCACCAGATTTGGCTTCATTTGGATACACACATATGTTAAATTTATTGGGTAGGTCAGAAAAATGGGCTTCTTTGCTGGCTCATTGTCTTGATGCCTGCAGTTTTTTAACATTTATATCCAAAAAAAAAAGGTTTTGTTATGCGGTGATATTTTCTCTTATTGGGTCTGTCCACAGATGACAACTTGGACGAGATGATAACAAACCTGCCTGGCATGGAAGGCATCATTAGGCGCCGTGACCTCCCTAGCTTTTGTCGCACAAAGGACATCAACGACCGCATAATACAACTTGTCCTCAAAGAGGACAAACACATCCCCCTATCCCAAGGCCTCATTTTCAACACATTCCAAGAGCTAGAGGCCCCCATACTATCCCAACTACACGGCGTGTGCCCGAGAGTGTACGCAGTCGGGCCCCTCCACGCCCACCTCAAAACCAGGTTGGGCGTGGAGGCCTCTCGAGTCTCCAGTAGTATTTGGAAAGAAGACGAGAGATGCGTGTCCTGGCTGGACGCGCAGCCCTCGAAATCCGTTATCTACGTCAGCATCGGGAGCCTGGCAGTTATTACTAGGGAGCAACTATTCGAGGTATGGCACGGCCTGGTGAATAGCGGGTCGAGGTTCTTGTGGGTCCAGAGGCCTGGGTCGATTGTCGCGTCGGGTTTTCCTGAGCCCGGCGAGGTTCCTCCGGAACTTTTACGGGGGACAGAGGAGAGGGGCCGCATTGTGAGTTGGGCTCCACAGGAGAAGATTTTGGGCCACCCGGCCGTGGGTGGGTTTCTGACTCACAGCGGGTGGAACTCGACTCTGGAGAGCATTGTCGAGGGGAAGCCGATGATCTGCTGGCCGTACTTTGTGGACCAGCAGGTCAACAGTAGGTACGTGGAGGCCGTTTGGAAGGTCGGGCTTGACATGAAGGACACGTGCGACCGGGCCGTGGTGGAGAGGATGATTCGGGAGGTTATGGTGTCGAAAAAGGATAGTTTCCTAGAGAGGGCGAGCGAGGTGGCCGAACTAGCCCGAGCGAGTGTGAGTGAAGGCGGGTCTTCGTATGCGGATATGGATCGACTCATTGAGGACATCAAGTCAATGAAGATACCAACACCACAAAAATAGGCTTCATCTTTGTGTTTTTTTTTCCTTATATTGTTAACATCAAATAATAAGTTAGTATCACACATTTTCAATGCTTTGAGATGGATGCCACACGCCACCGGTAGCTAATTTGTTTACGAAGGTGAGTTGTAATATGGTCGGTGAGGCCATACCAAGATTATTGTAATTGTGATAACAATAAAGCCGGCTTAACAATGTAGCAAGAGTACTGTTGGTCAGGTGGTTTAATAATAGAAAGGTAATTTTTTTATTTGTATGTATTTTTCTTATTGAAATGTGATATTCTAAAAATAATATATATAAAATTACTTTGAAACTTAAATGATAATTTTAAAAGCAATGTGAATAAAAGTATAACGTTTCAATATAAATATACATTTTTTGTTACAAAAATACATTTCAATCTAAATATACGTTTTTTGTTACAAAAATATCAAAGGTCAACTCACCTGACGATTAAGTCTTTGTTTTAAGTTTTAAATAATTCTAAAACTTGCATTGCTATTTTATTTGGTTTATATTTGTAAGGATATATATTTTTATATAGGCTTAATTGCTTATAAATGCATGACCTTTTCGAAAATTGCAATTTTATGCACCATTTTTAAATTTGGCAAAAATATGCACCACTTTCATTATTGTTTGCAAATTTATGATCAGGACCCAATTTTGGGCTTTTCTAATCGATGTGGCATTATTTTTCAGACGTGTCAATTATCTCACTTTAACTTGAAAAAACCGAATACACGCGGAAATATCGATTCACTTTAACTTCAATTTAGGGTTTGAGAAAATTTGGGGAAGATCGAAATCGACTGCTGCCACGTTCCCAGCTCTCCTGCCAACTTCATTTGGAGACGACTCGCAGCCATTGGTGCTTTTGTTAGCGTTGTCGTTGTTGCTCGCGGCCCTGTGCTTCCTCATGTGGCCGCCCAGCGCCTGCCCCGACCCGAATTCAGATCCGCAGATGGAGCACTCATGAATTTTCACTTTGCTCTCTATATTCAAACCCTTACCGATCAATTGCGGGGGAGAAACATCAGCGGCGGCGGCGTCGGACAAAATCGATCCACCTTCCTCTCCGGCCGTCGGGGAATTATTTCGATTGGGCTTCTTATGGCTCGCCCGGTGGCCGCCCAAAGCCTGAAATGAGGGGAAAGTCCTGCCGCAGGTTTTGAACTGGTATATTTTAAATCTCGATCTGCCTGTTCATTTGTGATTTTACACCATATTTATTGAGTATCTAGAGCTTAGTCATTGCATTATTGGTGTATAAATTGCATTATTGTGCTTTAATTTTATATCTTGTTGGAAAGGTATTACACGTGCTTGTTTTGTAGATATTTCTATATATTTGTAGAGCTTTTGGCTATTGGAGGTGCATGGTGAGTACCTAGGAACCCCGGGATGATGAAAGATTGAAGCACGGATGAAAAAAATGGAAGAAACGAGTGAAACAAGTGAAAAATAGAATGCAGATTTGTGACACGGGCAGTGACACGGGCACCAGGCCCGTGTCAGAGGTCGTGTCACCTCAAAAGAGAAATTTCGAAGCCCAGGTACCTGATACGGGCAGCGACACGGACTGCGACACGGGCAGACTGGCCGTGTCGCGTGTGCGGACAGATTTTTAAAGCTTGCCTTTTTGGATAAGGAGAAGGGTTTTGGACATATAAAAAGGCATATTGACCTTATTTTGAAGGGGAGAACGTGAGAACACAAGGAGGAGAGCCCTAGAACACACAAGAGAAGCAATTGGAAAGCAAAAAGGAAGATCAACTACGAAGGGATCAAGGAGATTGAAAGATCAACGAGATTCCTAGTTTTTATCTCTTCTTTCCTTTTGAACTTTTATTGATCATGTCGATTTCTAATATGTCTATGTGTTTGAATTCGAACATGAGTAGCTAGATTTATTGATTCTAAGACTTGGTAGTAGATTAATATGTTGGAATTTTGGATGATTTATTTATAATTGATTGTTTTTCTTTTGAACCCTATTCAAGTATTTTGTTCTTATTCCATGTTTAGAACTTGATCAATTCTTTTACATGTTTGACAATATTGTTCATAATTCGAGAGATGAGTTCAATATTAGGTCTTTAATACTTGACATAATTTACTTGCTTGAATCGAGAGATTAGTAGGTAATTGTGAGGATTTAGATCTTTTAATCTATTTGGAGTTGAATTGCATGTGTTGAGTGGAGACGCTAATATATGTGATTTAATCTACGGTTTTATCGATCTCGAGAGGGACGATAGGCTAATTGTGTGATCATCTTATAGGGTAGATAAAGAAAATAGTTAATTGTGATATATCTGAAGGAACCCAACTGTTAATTGAACCCATAGTCTTAGAATCTACCATTCCCATATATTCTTCTTAAGTTTTTTTCTAGTTGTTTTCTTGTTATTGATTTCTTATCTTTTGATTTATTTTCTTAGTTTAGTTCATCAATCTTATATTCGGTCGTCTAGATAAAATTGGCACTATCATAATCTAGTACTTGATTAATTGGTTGTTTGGTCTCTTGGGATACGACCTTGCTTGCCACATACTACGAGTGAAGCCGTACACTTGCGGTCGAGCTTTAAAAATATAGGCGAACACTGCCCTCCACCGGGTGATTTATTTTTCGACGATTTGGCTTTTCGTTGTGCATTTCGAACCGCCTCGTGCATAAAATCCGTTCGTATTTAGGGTTTGAGGAAATTTGAGGAATTTTTGGATCGCTGGTCGATTGATGAGATTCGACGTGGAATATAGATTTGAAATAACAATTGGCACGTCTGAAAAAAATAATGCCACATCGATTAGAAAAGCCCGAAATTGGGCCCTGATCATAAAATTACAAACAATAATGAAAGTGGTGCATATTTTTGCCAAGTTTAAAAGTGGTGCATATTTTTCAATTTTCGAAAAGGTCATGCATTTATAAGCAATTAAGCCTTTTATATATGCAATACGAATACTAATTCAAAAAATCATCGAAATGTGATTAATTTGTTGTATTGTGTATTAAATATTAATAACAAATATAGAAATAATAATTTTGTAAAAATATATTATTATAATTTGAACTGGCAAAATATTTTATAATTTTAAAAGTTACTATATGCATGAATAAAAGTCCCGAGTTACATAGAATTGCTTGTGCCATCATAATTTGACAAATAAAATAATGAATCATGAAACCGATCGACACATTATTAGAAGCACCAGACATTGATACACAGACTTAGGCCATCTCCAACCGAAAAACTCAAACTCAAACCCATTTTGCAGTAAGTGTCCCATTTTGCAGTAATTCATTTCCAACCGACAAACTCATTCTCATACCCAAAAGAATATTCTCATAATATTCTCTTTTACACCAACTTTTATAACTTTTCAATACTACCCACATATTTTACAACTTTACAAATTAAACCACACTATTATTTTAAATTCAATTTGGATTTTATGTAATTAGAATTAATTATACATAATAAAATCGGAGAAATAAGTATTCATTAAAAAATAAAATTTGAGCACACAAATAAAATTAATAATTGTAATTCACTAGATGAAAAATTAAAAATTACAACACACAAGATAAAATAAAAAATCAAAACGCACAAGATAAAATTAG
Source organism: Striga hermonthica (assembly GCA_902706635.1). Classification (NCBI taxonomy): domain Eukaryota; kingdom Viridiplantae; phylum Streptophyta; class Magnoliopsida; order Lamiales; family Orobanchaceae; genus Striga; species Striga hermonthica. The sequence goes on from CACSLK010003813.1 coordinate 1,424,904, forward strand.
AAATTACAACACACAAGATAAAAATTTAAAAATTACGACACACAAGATAAAATAGAAAATTACAACAATCACGTAAAAATAGATAGTCTTTCAAGTCTCGGAGTTGGCGAATTCTTCCCACAAATGATCAATTAGTGCATTCCGAAGTGCAATATGATTCATCATCGCTCATCAATGCGATGAAGGAAGCAAATAAAAGACTTGTCGAGGAGATGAAAAATGCAAACGACCAAATACAACAACAAATGGAGATGCACAATAGATCCCAAGCTTTAAAAGAAATGAGGGAAGAAAATAAAATTCGGTTTCAAGATGTCAATTCCATTGAAGATCCTAGAGTTCGAGCTTATTGAAGCTGAAAAGGCACGAATCTTGGAGAAAAGAGCTCAACAAGTCCAACCGGATCCATATCCAACCAATGCATTTGGCCAATTTTTCAATGATCTTGGGGGAAGCGGTGCCAACTTGCCAGATGACTAAGTATTCGTGCTTGTTTTCAGTTGTTGGGTTTATGATGTATTTTTATTTCATTACCGTGTGATGTTGTATTTTTATTTCAGCACTAGCTATTGAAATGTTTTTCTTTGAACAGTGATCTATCATGTACTAATGTTATTTCAATATGTATTTGTAATGTTGTTGTTATTTAATGCTAGTGTTTTCTTTTATTGTTAAAAAAAAGTACCGTAAATAATATGCATATTTACATTATTATTGTGAAATAGTATATAAAATTAAATGATAGATAAAATAATTATTATTTTAAATATCATATTATCTAATCATTATGAAATTAATTTTCTAATTATTTTACACTATTATTATTATTTTGAACAAATATATAAGTAATATCCACTAATTTAATTATCATATAATCAAAATATAATTGAAAGGACTAAAATGAAATAAAAAAAGAAAGAAATAAATAGTCATTAAAAAATAAAATTTAAAAATTACAACACACAATATAATATTAAAAATTACAAATATTATGAAATTTTTTACAAATATTTTTTTTTAGCCGTGGATGTAATATACACACTACATATATACTTGTTATATTTTATACTTGAGTGTACTTCACAAGCAAAATAATTATAAATGAAATTATCTTATCTACTAACTCAAATTAATTAATTGACATAATTAACAAAATATTTTTTTATCATAATAAAAATTATATTACGATCAAGATGGGAAGAATGATGCATTTTTTTTTCTTGATTCACAATTAATAGATGGTATATAATTTAGCTTTAAAAAATAGTTAATGGCCAATATACAATTTAGGTACAAAAATGGAGTGGATTGCAATTTAAAAACTCCAAACGCAAAAATTTTGGTGTAGACGCAAATTTGCGTCTGAAATAGGAGAGAGAAAGCAAAAACTGCATTTTGCGTTCGTGTTTGCCGTTCGATTGGAGCTATTTTACACCAAATTTTGCGATTTGGGTGTCGATTGGAGACGGTCTTAGAGTCGTCACAACAGCGCAAAGTCCGCGGGCGAGTTCTCTTTTCTTAAACGAGCCAACCCGCGTGGGTCGTAGAACATGGCGGGACAACATAGATAAATTATTAAAAAGTGCTAAATATATTTATTGATTTCAACATTGTATATTTAGTTTTTGTGTGTTTTGTTGTGTGTTGTGTTCTAGGCTACCTGTTGGAGTAGTCCTCCTTTATTCGGCTAGTGAGCCGGTTGTAATTATGTGTTTGTTTTTTATATAAATTCTATCGTTTGGAAAAAAAAAAAAAAAAAAAAAAACATTGTATATCAAGTATCCAACCAAACTATGACCATTAATTCCTTTCACATATATCTAATTTTGGCTGGAAATATTGTATCACAATCATACTAAATGAAAATGATCAACAACTTCATCCTATGGACTGAATCAAAAAGAATTCTTGAATCAGGCCGGCGAGGGCTTATTCTTCCTGCAAGTGGTCGTGGAGTGCCCCACCACATTGGATGGACGGGAAAGAAAGGAGATGTTCCCGGATCCGGATCCGCGAAGTTGATTTAAGGTTGCATTTAGAGTAAAAAAAAAAAAAAAAGATCAATATACTTGATCAAATATCCAAAAGATACTGGAATCATTTCCAAATCTCTACTACCAAATACACTACCAAATATTTTAAATCACAAAATCTCGAGCAGATAATGACAGGTTGAAAAGGATCAAGTGTTTGGTAATAACTTGGTCCAATTCACCAGAGCCCGATTCAAAGTTCAACTATATATAAACGTATATATAAACGTTATCCACAGGACCACAAGGGCACATGAGTAATTTACTAATTTTATAAAATATATATATAAAATAAAAAAATGAGTAATTCTCTTATGGTTGTTGTCTATATCTTAGTAAAGTGTCTTCTATCCACGTGTACTGAAGAAAATGACATGTTTATAAATATGTCTCCAGTGGTAAATGTATATACGATACACGTGTTTTTTTTTTCTTGTATAAAATATTATAAACTGTATTTTAGTGATCATAGTTTCAGTCTAGACAGACTTTCAGATGTAGAAAGACGTCTGGATCAGGCCCGCCTCTAGGGAGAGGCAGCATAGGCCAATGCGGCCTCCAATTATTAGGGGCCTCGTTTTTTTTAATGTTATGTATTTGTGTTTGGTTTTGTTTATTTACACAAATAAAAGAGCTAATGACTAAATTTGAACTCGGCCCATTAGACAAATGAAGGGGCTAATAGCAAAATATGTACTTTGTGTGTAGAAATTTGAGGCCCTAAATATTTCATTTGTTTTCTTATAATATTCGGTAAGAATAAATTGTGTGAGAATAAATATTCTTTGTCGTGATATGATTTTTATTTTCTCCTCCTTGTTGTATTCGCGACTGCTTGAATGCAATTTATAATCTATTAAAGGTGATTTTTCCAAGATCTAGAAGAATAAGAAAAAATCATTTTTTTCAATTGTTTATTTATTTAATAGTATTAGTTAATTAGATTTTTTTTTTCTTGTATGAGTCTATCTACAAATAGCCCTACCATGCAAGTCCAAATCAGAAAATTCGAAAAGGTAAAATTTGTCTGGGGCCTCCAAATTTCTGGAGACGGCCCTGGTCTGGATGTTTTGTATCTCTCTCCTGCCACATAATCAGATGTAAAAGTAAAAAAAACTCATTGTTGGAGACATTTTCTATCCTAATGCCTCTACAATTCTACAAATGACATATCATTGGAGATGCTCTAAATGCGTGTGCTACACATGTGTTGTCAATTTGGCTGGAAAAGAAAAAAAAAATACGCATTGGTTAGGTAATTATATGGGGTTTTGCGTACATTTTAAAATAAAAGGGAAAACTTACAAATATATATATATATATATATACACTAGGGAAGAACCCGCCGTGCAAAGCACGGCGAGGCCCAGGGTCAAGTTGAGTTAATTATTTAGGCATTTAAATATTAGGAATGAAAAAAATACTATAAAGTTGAATGTTAAAACATAATATGTGTTTATAAACATGACCTATATATATAAATTAAAGTGTAAGTAATTGATAACATGCACAAAATTATAAATACTACCCATGTACAATATAAGTAGGTGGTTGTAAATATCAAATATTCCCAACATAGACACTTTAATTATACTTAACAAAACCAGTGACTTGATAATATTCTTAGCATGATACATACACCAAACTAAGTGGCACCACATAAGATTCTTAGCATGACACTTTAAATATATACATCAAAAAAATGTTAGATGTTGCATAGTGTTCAGGAACATATTCTAGGGGATTCATTCTAGTTATATTAGTGTTTATTAAGTCTTTGGGTTTGATGGCTTAATAATACTAATATAATCAGGACAAAAGACAAAATAGTATTGTTTGAGTGATACAAAAGTCATTGTTTAAGTCATACAAAAGTTGGTCAAGATTTGGGTGTTTAGTGTTCAATCTAATTTGTCCCTCGGTTTCTTGGGCAAAACCGATCCTTGGCCGGTTTTTGAAGGTGAACATGGTAACTTTTTGGCTTGCATAGTGGTTGAAGTTTCTTTTGGCTGATCGGTTTCCATGACATCATCGGTGAATACAAGAGATCGTTTGTTGCAGTTTTGGAGGTTTCTGATTTTGCCTTTTCTTCTCCTTGCTCTGCAATTGCCTCCAATAGTTTACCACAAGTAGAGCTGAAAAATTGCTTGTCTGGGGAGCTGCCGCTATTGCTGGTCTGGCCTGAACATGTGCCGCCTGAGGTTATTGTTGAACCGGTTTTTCCTTCTTCAATAGGATCAATGAAAGGAGTTGATTTGTGCTGGGAGATTTCTTCAAGTGTGTAGAGTTTGATGACAATGTATCTGTTACTTCTCCCACAAGAGATCGTTTGTTGCAGTTTTGGAGGTTTCTGATGTTGCCTTTTCTTCTCCTTGCTCTGCAATTGCCTCCAATAGTTTACCACAAGTAGAGCTGAAGAATCGCTTGTCTGGAGAGCTGCCGCTATAGTTGGTCTGTCCTGAACAAGTATCGTCTGAGGTTATTGTTGAACCAGTTTTTCCTTCTTCAATAGGATCAGTGAAAGGAGTTGATTTTTGCTGGGAGATTTCTTCAAGTGTGTAGAGTTTGATGACAGTGTATATGTTACTTCTCCCACAACTACTTGATCCTTGACTGTTTGCTCTAAAACCAGAAGTGTCAACGTTGTAGTGGCGAACAAAACAAATGACTTCATTTTCTTCCACTGCAGCTGCTACTTAAGCATAAATTTTGGTCATCTACCACTGTAAATTATATTAGGAGGAAAAAGTCGTAAGGTAAAATAAATATAACAGGTAAGAAATATGATGAGTAAAAAGGTTGTAAGAGCTATGTCCAAAACAAAGCAAATTGAAGCAGCCACTGAATAATTTAAACGAACACACAAAAAAAAAAGCACATTAAATAGTCATAGCAAATACACATCCAGCACTTGTAAGATGAGACACAATTGAAAACATATGGTGTAAAAAGAAAAATGTTGGTTGGGTATGTTAAAAGTGAGCCTCACTTTACTTTTGTATTTAACACCTGTAGAGTTTTCTGTTATATTCAACAGAGATGAAGGAAAATAATGCATTGTATAAATGTGATCCTGAAATAATTAAGAATTCTAATAATGTTTCCTCAAAAATTTTCCATCACACCACTAATAGACACAAAATATATAATGCAGGTAAAATAATCTCCAAATAAATATATCATTAACCTATAAGGATGATTATGCGCATTAGTATTATTTGATACTGTTTGTTTTAACCTTTTTTCTTCCTTTTTATTTTTCCATCTAATAAGAGCAGATTGTCTATGTGAAGATTGATTGTTATCCATTAGTTATAAATCATCCTCCCTGGAGATGAAATATAACATTCAGAATGATGTGAGACAACAATAGAAAGCACACAACAACATAAGCAAAATGCAACTAATATTATCTGACAATAGATTTTTTGCAATAATATATCTCAATACTATAAAATCAAAAGTTTATACATAAAGAATATAACATATCAGGCAGAGTTGATCTAAGTTTATCTTGTTCTAGTAACCTAGTAAATTATTGATTGTAAGGATGATTATGCACATTAGTATTATTTGATACTGCTTGTTTTAATCTTTTTTTTTCCTTTTTTTTTCCATCTGGTAATAGCAGATTGCCTATGTGAGATTGATTGTTATCCATTAATTATTTGATACTGCTTGTTTTAATCTTTTTTTTTTTCCATCTGGTAATAGCATATTGCCTATGTGAGATTGATTGTTATCCATTAATTATAAATCATCCTCTCTGGAGATGAAAAATAGCATTATGAATGATGTAAGACAACAATAGAAAGCACACAACAACCAAAGCAAAATGCAACTGATGTTATCACACAATAGATGTTTTTGCAAGGCAAAAGTGTTTACAGAAAGAATATAACCTGTAAGCAACACACAAATACTCCAAATTTCCTGCTGGCCAACAGAATTCCAAGAGCTTTAAACAATGTTCCTACAAAACAACACTCGAGTTACAAATTTATTAAGAATAAAACTATAGTCTGGATACAGTCACATAGATATTTATAATGTATAAAAGTAGTAAAAATATGTAGATGAATGAAGGTAAAAGTGACTTAATTGACACACATATGCATCTATATAAGCTGAGTAAAACAAGAAATTAAGAGACTACGAAGAAAAGCAGCTAGCTAATACATAACAATTGATAGGCAACCACAAATATATTGTAAAACACATTAAATTGCAATTTGCAGATGTCAAAAATCTAGTCAATAACCAAATCTCTAAGAATAGCAGAAAGTTTCAGCCTTTGAAATAAATACTGGGGAAAAGAAAAAATGATAAATGAAGATATTTGTTCTAGGAGGTCATAACGTACCTTAAGCATTGTTAACTTATAACACTATTACCAGGTCCACAAAACAAAAGGACAAAAGCAAAAATTGAGGTTTTTTTGTTTTTTATTTTTATTTTTTATTCTTTGCTTTGCAACCTATGTATAGATACGTATGTATATTTCTATATGTCTAAACGTGAAGAAAAAAGATCACTTTTCTTTCATGGAAAGCTACACATAAAACAAAAAAAAAAAAAAAGTGTCATGTATCTCAACTCAAAACTTAAAACCTGCAATGACCACTTAATGGCCTGCAAGACAGTAGATGAAACACGAAGAGAATTATATCTTATTTTACGACAGAAGTATAGAAAGTTACAAAACTAAAGCAATACTACCGAATCTAACCTGAAACTTAGAGCTTGTGGATCATATGCTGCAAGAATCAAACAATAAGAAAGAAAAAAGTTAATACTATGATCATAAGCTCACCCAAAAAGGAGAAACTAAACATATGGATACATTCATTTCTTTTTGTTGAAAGCTGGAGAAAAGGAAATGGTGCATGTGAAGGTAGTAACTCGTTTTATATTGGACGTTTGATTTCTTTCTCATAACTTGGAAAAAAGGGAGAAGTAATGATATCTCCTACAAGTCTAAAAAGTATACAAATGGCAATCTAAAAAAGATTATACCAATCTAAATAAAATCTAACGGTGAGTATTGATCAGGTAAAAAAAAAAAAATTGAACATGTAATAATGTATTTGACAGTACATCAGTAAAAAGCAATCATGACCACCTACTTTAATATTTTATTCGTTAAATTATAATATAATACACACCAGTCCTTGCTTGCATATTTTTATTAATTTCATCTCCTCTGCCAATAACAACAAAAAAAAAGGTACTGTTTGCATAAAAAATTAAATTTTCAAGAGAAAAGATTAGATAGAACAACCACTTCTCTAAGTACCTTATTATTGTTAAGAACCTTGAGAACAAAATGATCAGCTCTAGCTCCTTTCCCACCCATCCTCCTGAAGGGATGAAATTTATTAACTGTCTACCTTTTGTGCTCACACCTCACCCGAGTTCGGTTGTTCCGACGCTGGAACATGCAAGATCGGAATCGATCTACGATCACGTCGCCACGAGTTCAGATTGATCCGCCCGAGAACGTGTGAGAGTCGAGGATCTAAGCGATCATTTTCCAAATTCCGCGTTCTTCAGTGGTAGATCTTCTACTTCTGGTATCGATTGCATCAGGTTCATTGATGCTGAATTTCTCGGGAGATCGAAACCCTAAGGAGATTGATGTCGAGGTGTAGACGCTTCGCGGAAGAGAAAAAGATAAAATTGTGTGGAAATTATAACAACTTTCAATGGAATTGTGCTAAATTCCGATCGAATTTTGTGAAATTGGTAAAGATTTTTGAAGTGAAAAATACAAAAGGAAAAAAATGTGTGTCTCGCCTCTCTCACTCTGTAATAGAAAAGTAATTGCTATTATTAAAAATGAACTAAACAACATTAAAAAGAAAAAGGAAAAACAAAGAAAAAACAAAGGTGGACACATGTCAACATAACAAGCAAAATGGGAAGAATAAAAAAATATTTTCACTACAATGCCAAACTTCTTTTTGTATAATAAGAGACATTAGATATATTTCGAAGGATAAGAAATTTTGATTACACAATAAAATAAAATTAATAATAATAATAATAAATATAAAATTACAACACAAATCTATAGGGAGAGTCATCATTTTCACATTTATCTGCCTTAGCTGGCCTTTTGTCCTTACTCTAGTTTTTATCTTTTTTTTAATTCAAATTGCTTTATAAAGTATCCTAACAAAACTGTAGCTACATGGAGGCTTCTTTTTCTTTAAAATATATATATTAAAAGAGGTACTATATATATATTTAACAAAATAAATAAAATTAAAATAATAATCACGTGAAGGAGCCTTTTCCATTCGTATATACTATTGAAAGACAGTACAGCATTTGTGATTAAAAAACTTTGTTGAAGGGTAGGTGAATGGTTTGAGCCTAATTAAGTGGAATGGCTTGTTAGGTTGATCTATATCATTATCATTTAAATTCAATCCAATTAGTGGTTAATAATTATTAATTAAACATGCTCTGCATATGCTTTCATGTAACAACACTAGCTTTTTGTGAGCTTGTCTCGATAAGGTTCTAGTTGGGTTTGACTCGTTTATCGACTCGAGCTCGTTTAATTAACGAATCGTGGAGTAAATTTTTATACAACTTTTAATATTTCATCTCATTAAGGAGTGTTGTTGGTTAAAATTCGAATGCGGCTCATTACTACTGATTAATGCCTTTCTATCTCATTTACTTGTTCATTTAGTTAACTCTATCATAGCGGCTCTTTAAGAGTTCGAGCTCGAGTAGAAACTCGAGTACCGTGAATGTGAGCGGGCTCATTTACACCCCCTGGGGAGTAATGTTAAAATTGCCAACTTAAAACTAGAATTTTTCAACGATCAATTTGATAAACTAATCATGATAGATGTTGATTTATTATATTGCCCACTATGTTTTTTCTATTCATGGAATAGCAAAAGCATGATCTAAAAGACAACGTTCACATTTAATAATCACCAATCAAAGAATATTATTAGCCATAACAAAATAGTCAAAAATACACTAAAATTTGTAGGTGTAACAAAAATCCCCTATATATAATAACCCCCACCATTCATCCCTTTGCCACATCCACTCAAACCAAAACCATGTCTTCCCTTCACTCCCCTTCTCCGGCCATCCTCCCCACCACCACCACCACCGCCCGCCGCCTCCTCCCCACCAAACCCTCCCACTTCCTCTCTCGACAACCACCACGCCTCCCCCACCGCCACCACCACCACCTCCACGTCTCATGCAAAACCGACGACAACAACCACCACGACAACCCCCCACCCACCAACCCCAACCCCAACTCCAACCCCAATCGCCGCAACATTCTCCTCCGTGGCCTCGGCGGCGGCATGTCTGCCGCCGCTGCAGCAGCTGGCGGCCTCCACGCCAGAGCCGACCCTATTCAAGCTCCTGAGTTCTCGGCTTGCGGCCTGGCCCACGACGTCCAATCAGGCGACCTCCTCGACGTCAACTGCTGCCCTCCCCTTTCCGACACCATTATCGACTACACTCTCCCCAAAAACAAACCGCACCTCCTCCGCATCCGCCCCCCGGCCCACAAGCTCACCAAAGACTACCTCGCCAAATTCGAAGAGGCCGTTCGCCGCATGAAAGCCCTCGACCGCTCTGACCCCTCCGACCCTCGTGGTTTCACCCAACAAGCCAACATCCACTGCGCTTACTGCAATGGGGCCCACGACCAACCGGGCCACCCCAACCTCGACATCCAAGTCCACAACTCGTGGCTTTTCTTCCCTTTCCACCGATGGTACCTCTATTTCTACGAGCGCATTCTCGGCGAGATGATCGATGACCCCACGTTCGCCCTCCCCTTTTGGAATTGGGACAACCCTAAGGGAATGCAGATGCCCCTAGCATTCGACAACCCAAATTCCCCGCTCTACGACTCGAACCGTAACCAGTTGAACCGCCCGCCCGCCGTCATTGACCTAGGGTTAACCGGAGTATCCGACGACCTACAAAAAGTCGTCAACAACTTGACCGTCATGTACGGCGAGATGGTCCGGAGCGTGAACTCCACGCTCGACTTCATGGGCCAACCATACCATGCCGGCGACCAACCCCACGGCGGGGCCGGGATGGGCTCATCTGAGCGTGGATCCCACGTCGCCGCCCACGTGTGGGTCGGCGACTTCGCAAACAACAAATATGGCGAGGACATGGGAAACTTCTACTCGGCCGGCCGGGACACGCTCTTCTACTCCCACCACGCGAACGTCGACCGCATGTGGGCCACGTGGAAAACCCTAAAAACCGACGTCCCGAAGGAGATAACCGACCCAGACTACCTAAACGCGTCATTCTTGTTCTACGACGAGAAGAAGCGGCTCGTTAGGGTGAAGGTCGCCGACTGTCTCGACCACCGGAAGATGGGTTACGATTACGAGAAGGTCGACATCCCGTGGCTCAACTACCGACCGTCGAAGAAGGCTGCCCGGGCGAAAATTCAAAAGATCTCATCCGGCGCAGAGAAGGCCGACGAGATTTTCCCACTCAAATTGAAGAAGACGACGAGGGTGCTCGTGCAAAAGTCGAGGAAAGGGAAAGCGGACGAGGTGCTCGTGCTCGAGGGAATCGAGACGGACACGACGAAGTTCGTGAAGTTCGACGTGTTTGTGAACGACGAGGATGACGGGTCGGACGAGTTGGACAAGGCGGAGTACGCGGGGACGTTCGCGCAAGTGCCACACAAGAACCGGGCTGCATCGGGCAAGTCGAACATCACGTTGAGGCTGACCGAGCTTTACGAGGATATCGACGTGGACGATGATGACACGGTGGTGGTGACGTTGGTGCCGAGATCCAACGGTGAGAGTGTGACCATTGGTGGTATCAAGATTATACCGTCGCCGCCTAGGTCGGGTTGAGAGGTGGTGTTCGGGTTGGGTTTGGTTTGATTTGATTTGGTTTGAATATTATTCGTCGACTTCGTGTTGTTTGATTAATGTACTTTTTCGATCGTTTCAAAGTGCCAGCAAATTTCATGGTTTGTATT
>CACSLK010003813.1:1463812-1475358 GCA_902706635.1 Striga hermonthica
AAAAAAAAAACAAAGAGAGAACCCAAAATTGATATCTAACACAAAAACCAAAATTACAGAGCTTCCATCTAGGAGAACACGACATTTCAATAATGTACTCCAAAAATGAAGATTAACAATACAAATTGAAAAAGACTATAACAAAAACATCAAAGCTTACCGCCACAATCCACCACATTTTGAGGCCATGAGACAATCTCCACGAATTTATGTTATCAAAATCATCTTCAGTTATCTCATTTCAAATTTACAATAAAAATAATGTTCTTTTTTTTTTTCTATTACGATCGTTGAGGGAAGCTGAGTACCGTGGTGCCTCAGCATTGACATTCGGGACATAGTCATATTTATTAGATTTATAGAATAGGAAGAAAAGAGTGTGGCCCCACCAGATGAAGGTGTACCATAAAAAGGTGAGTCTAGGTTCACTTCAGTGGGATTTCATCCCAAAACTAAGCTTATAATATACTAAACTCATTTTCTTTTTATAAATGTGGGATAAAAAGTAGCATTATTAAAAACAATATAAAATCTCAAATATTGTTGAAAAAACTGAAAAAAATAGCATTATTGAAAACAATCTAAAGTTTCTCAAATATCTCTAATACAATACATCAGAGATGTATATAAATATCTTAAAATTCTAAACAAAATAAAAATAAATAAATAAAAAAGCAAATTGGGAAATATGAAAAATTTTAATATGCTAAAACATGTTGTAAAGCATGGAAAATATAAGCCTAGGGTCACTTAATCCATCGTGCTAGGCATAACGAATATAATATGTATAGTCATTCCAGTTTCAAAAACATTATAATAAATAATCACATGACTAAACATAAAAGTCATGGTAAAACTCGTTTTGTAACCGTTTGACATCAAGAAAGGTTACCCATTACCATAATCATGTTAAACTGCAGTATTTGTGAATTGTGATAAACTTATTGGGAAATGTTATACTTCCGCTACGGAATCATTCTATCGAGATTTTGTAACTATCAGATCATCATTCAACCTTCGTGAATAGTTGATCTAACAGTAACAAACCTTGACGGAATAGTTCTGTCGCGACGGAATAGTTCCGTAACGCGACAGTAAAATCTCCCAAACTTATTAATATAAGCCTAACACAACCATTAAAAAGAAACACGCGGGTAAGGGTGTCTCCAATGGTTAGCTATTTGGCTAGCTATTATGACGTGGACAGGGAAAAAGTAAGAGAGAGAGTAGTCACTAGCTACTAACAAATAGCTTATCTATTTCACGTAGTCCAATATTATGTGAGAGGAATATGTGGGTCCAATAGTGTAAAATAGTTATTTTTCTTATCTCTCACATCCATGTCAGCTGACTATATAGCTAGTAATAGCTATTACCATTGGAGATGCCCTAAGCATACTCGCCGACCGGCGTACCCCTCAAATTCTCGCGCCCAACCGTATTCTTGTCCGGTGCCGGTTTGCTTACTGTGTATAAGCAATACCACAGCTCTGTAGATTTGATTTCTGCAAGAAAATTTCATTTCATTATTCGGGTTCACTTATCTGTTTCTATTGTGTGTGAATGCTAATTCAGATCTGTTGAAATGTTCAAATGGGTCCAAGATCCCTAATTTTCTTCACTCCCCTTCTACTCCTTTCGAGTTCTTATTGATCCGATCAAGCAATTTATTTCTAGTTTATAGACATTCACTCGGTCTCTTAACCGGTCGATTACGAGTTGGGTTTAGGCGAGATTGATTTGGATTTGCAAGATGTCTGCGTTGAAATCTTCGGGCCGGTTTTTTACAATCGGGCTGGTGGCGGCGTGGTATTCATCCAACATTGGGGTTTTGCTGCTGAACAAGTATCTGTTGAGCAATTACGGGTTCAAGTACCCGATTTTCTTGACCATGTGCCACATGACGGCGTGTTCGCTGCTGAGCTACGTTGCTATTGCGTGGATGAAGATGGTGCCGATGCAGACCATAAGGTCTAGGGTTCAGTTCATGAAGATCTCTGCCCTCAGCTTGATTTTCTGCGCCTCGGTTGTTAGCGGCAATATTTCGCTCAAGTACTTGCCGGTTAGCTTCAATCAGGCAATTGGCGCCACCACGCCTTTCTTCACGGCTGTTTTCGCCTACGTGATGACAATGAAAAGGGAAGCTTGGTTGACTTACCTGACTTTGGTGCCGGTAGTTACCGGAGTCATCATTGCCAGTGGGGTAATTTTTCTTTTCGGTTCTGTTCTTGATTATTTGTCAATAATGTTAAAGTTGGTGTCTTTGGAACGTATTGGTCTGTAAAAATATCACAAGACGTGTTTGCAGGTTTTATGCATCAGAAGCTGGAGTGTTATATACTGTTTGGCAACTGACATGGGATTATCTTATATGAGTTGTACAAGTTTAATGCTTCTTCTGTGGATGAAGTTATTTTCTTTTTTCCGGCTCGAATTGATTGAACAACTAGGGTTGTACGTGTATATTTCTGATTTTATTATTGTGTCGGTCAGGGCGAACCGAGTTTTCATTTGGTTGGATTTATCATATGTGTTGCTGCAACAGCGGCAAGGGCACTCAAATCAGTGGTTCAGGGGATTTTACTTTCTTCTGAAGGGTAAGACTGATGATGTTTTCCTCTGCCAGTTACTCTAATAACCTAGGATGAATTTCGTGTATATTCTACTAGAATTGCTGAATGCAGCTGCTGAAACTTTATTTTTTTTCCTAGTATAGGGAAAAACTGAATTCAATGAACCTGCTCCTGTATATGGCTCCTATAGCTGTTGTACTACTACTTCCCGTGACCATTTACATGGAGGATAACGTTGTTGGTATCACACTGGCGTTGGCAAGAGAAGATAGCAGAATTATTTGGTTACTCTTGTTCAATTCTGCACTCGCGTATTTTGTGAACTTGACAAATTTTTTGGTCACGAAGCACACCAGTGCTCTAACTCTTCAGGTATTATTTGCTTCTTTTCTGTCCTAATTCTTGTTTGTTATACTTCTTTTCTTTTACTCTTTCCCCTCCCCAGTTATTGATTTCATTCTGAGTTTGTATAATTTTGTAGTATATTATCATGTGATACATGAGCATTAATTTTGCCGCACTTGTATGAAGAGTAGTTTGATTTCATATGTTTTGACAAATTAAGGATTTTGAAGGCTTATTTCCATGCTATATATGTTGAAGAGCTAGCATCTCACAGCAAATGCATTTTTTTATCTAACTTGTTAAGGTGGATAGTATGTTGTGAAGCACTAATACTGGTGTGATTGGTCTACACGGAAGATTAGAGGATATGTAGGACATGTAGATATAAAATATTTATATTTTATCATTGCAAAACAGATATAATTGTGGGCAAATGTAAATCGAATGCAATTGACATTTCTACCATAAATAACAAAGGTGTCTGAAATGAACTACTCAGATCCTAAACGTGATAAATTTTTATAAACATGAGAAACATGCTGAAAATATCTGCAACAGATCTTTCATTTGAAACCATTAACCCGTTGTCCAACCCCCTACTCATAATTGTCTTTCTCCCAAGGTTGAATTTTTCGCAACTTAACAGAGTAAGTGAGAAAATTTATTTAAATTGTTTTTATTAGGAACGTTTTTTCAAAATGTTTTTAGTAAATGTTAAAAAACTATATTACCATTCTTTCCTAACAATACGTTTGGTTTGTTTTTTAATAAATTATAAAAGATAAATACAAGTAATATGCAATTCTTTCACAAATAATAAGTCAGATAAAAAGTTCTTGTGTAGCTAATTTTCCCTTTTTTAGGGGTTAGCACTTGTGTTTTTTTTCTGGTATCTCGTCAAATCTCATGATTGCAATATGTTGTTCTTTCAGGTGCTTGGAAATGCAAAAGGAGCAGTAGCAGTGGTAATCTCCATAATGATTTTCAGGAATCCCGTATCGGCTACTGGAATGCTCGGTTATGGCCTGACAGTCTTTGGTGTTATCCTCTATAGTGAAGCCAAAAAGCATAGAAAATGAAAGTTCCAATCATTAAATCGCGCACCATCTTCGCGTACATCAGATTATGAGGAATGTGTGAAATCCAATCTAATGGATTTTTGCCATTGTTTTACCTTGGAAGCCCGAAGCCTGGCCACAGAGTCGAACATATAACGGCAGAGAAAACCGGGCGATTAGAATAGAAGCTTAAGGTTGGTTTGTGAAAATGTTTAGATCTTCTCAAATGTGGGTTCTCCAAGAAAGATCCATTTTACGTGCCTTAGTTACATATTCTTTCATGAGAAGATTTTATTCAGCGGTGTTTATAATGTTTTGTATTGATTAATGATTATATATAAACAAAAAAAAAAAAAAAAATGGTCGATTTGTATTTATATTGATTTTCAAGACAAGATTATCTAGCGTGGGCATATAAAAAAAAAAACTCAATATATCAATAAATATTAAAAATTTAATTTAACTTTAACTCAATTCAATTATCCACAATATTATTAATATCATTAAATAATACCAATCATTCTTACACGTCAAATCAACTTTAATTTACTTTTCGTCCGCTCGTATTATTTTAACTAATTATCATTTCACATCACTTCTTTCCTATTTTTATATAAAATTAATTTTAATTATTATATTTTAAATATTATTTTAATATAAAATCAAAATTTCACTATTAACTAACCATGCCATTTCTTTTTGTCAAAACAACTACGGTTAAAAAAAAATCGTTTTGAACGGATATATTTGTATACAAACACGCTCCTCATGATGTGTTTGTATACAAAATAACTCAATATATACTCAATTCATAATTAAAATCTAAGTCAACTCTAACCCAACTCTACTAAAATCAATATAATAAATATAATTAATATCAACAAATTATTCTTACACAACACTTCAAAGTTATTTAACTATTCATCCATCACATAATTTTTACTAAATCATCACTTCTCTCGTAGGTTTAAATCAAAACAATTTTTTAAATTATTTTTATATTAAATATTGTTTTAATATAATATCAAAGTCTCACTAACAACTAATCATACTACATTTTTCAAATTGACAATGGTTAACCAAAAAAAATCGTTTTTAGCTGGTATATTAGTATCCAAACAAGCCCTTTTAGTATGCTGAAAGATACTATACACATATATACAGTTGTTGTCATATATAAGTTATATCATATAAATTATACTAATAATATGATTAAATATAAAGATTATCTAAAATATAATAGATTCTGTAATTATTGTATTATTTTAACATAACTATTATTTTTAAGTTACATTTTATGTATGAAAATAAATATCTTCATTATCCTGAACATAGAAAGAAGTATTTTTCTGATATTGTTTTTTATCAAAATAATATTTCTATTAAAAAAGTTTCTCCAACGAAATAAAAAAATCACATCCACTAACAAGTTCATCCTGAACAATTAGAATTAGGCAATTATAGGACTTCCCCATACAATCCTACATTAAAGATCCATTAAGTTGTTTACCTAACTTTTATATTTACACCCGGGTCCGGGTGGGCTATTTGGATCGGACAACAAAGAACTCGGCCGACCAGGTGCATGGACCCGGCCGGGTCAACCCATTTGACTCGGCCCATATATATTTTTTAAGTTTTTTTATTTTTATTTTTTTATTTTTTTTTTTTTTCAAAATAAAACTATGTATATATGTTTATATGAGAAATATTATCATGAGATACATATTATTGACACTTTTAATCTACAAATTTTATGCACAAAACATTTAATTTTGTTACTTATATATATATATATATGACAAAAATACTCTATATATAATTTTAAAAATTTTAAAATTAATTATTCGGTGCAGCAATTGACCCGATGGCCCGACGGTTGGACCGGTGACTCTAATCCGATGACCCGGAGACCTGCACGGGTCGATTACCGGGCCGGGTTTAAAAAATATGACTAATACTTAAAAATAAAATCTGGTATCTTTTTACACCAGTTATTAATAATTAATTAAATCCTTCTCCGCATTGTCACTGTGCAAACAAATCCTCAAAACTCCCACACGCACACGCATTGTGTTTCCCCTCAAATTCTTGTCCGTTGCCGTCGGCGCACAGTATAGCAGCAATTCCACCGTTATGTGGGATTTGCTTTTGTTTGAAAAAAATCTGAAATCTTTATTCTGCTTTATTTATTTCTCTTTTGATTTGATGAGTTCATGTTGATTCAGATCCGTTGATATCTTCAAATGCAACTCAGATCCCTAATTTCCTTCTCTCGACATCGACCCTTTTCGAATCCTTGTTGATCTGATCGTGAAATTTATTTATAGATTATTGAAATCTGGGCAGACCCATAACCTGTTGATTTCGGGTGTGGAGGGTCGATTTTGATTCATAAGATGTCTGCGATGAAATCGTCGGGCCGTTTCTTCACGATCGGCCTGGTGACGGCGTGGTATTCATCCAACATTGGGGTTTTGCTGCTGAACAAGTATCTGTTGAGCAATTACGGGTTCAAGTACCCGATTTTCTTGACCATGTGCCACATGACGGCGTGCTCGCTGCTGAGCTACGTTGCTATTGCGTGGATGAAGATGGTGCCGATGCAGACCATAAGATCCAGGGTTCAGTTTATGAAGATCTCGGCTCTCAGCTTGATTTTCTGCACCTCTGTTGTTAGCGGCAATGTTTCTCTCAAGTACTTGCCGGTTAGCTTCAATCAGGCAATTGGCGCCACCACGCCTTTCTTCACGGCTGTTTTTGCCTACATGATGACTTTGAAAAGGGAAGCTTGGTTGACATACCTGAGTTTGGTGCCCGTGGTTACCGGAGTCATCATTGCTAGTGGGGTAATTTTTCTTTTCGGTTTTGTTCTTGATTATTTATCAATAATGTTAAAGTTGGAGTCTTTGGGATTTATTGGTCTGTAAAATCTCACTTTCTCCTTTTGCTTTGATCTTGCTTATGTGTTAGTAATGTTCAAAATGGTGTCTTTTGAATTGCATGGGTGTGACATCTCAGAAAATGGGATTGCAGGTTGTATGTATGTGTCAGGAGGATAGGTTCTTGTTTATATATCATATTATAGTGCTTCTTTAGAATGTTTTTTTTCCAGCTTAAATTGACCAACACTAGGCTAAATGTGTTGTTTGATTCTCTGCTTGTGGCTGTCAGGGTGAACCGAGTTTCCATCTGTTTGGATTTATAATGTGTGTTGGTGCAACAGCTGCAAGGGCACTCAAATCCGTGGTTCAGGGGATTTTGCTTTCTTCCGAAGGGTATGAGTGTTATGTGACATATTATTGCACTCACCATTTTTCTAATGAGAACTAGAACGAGTTCCATTTGTTTTCTCGTAGATAGCCCAGTATGACTTCTAAACCTTTTTTTTTTTTTTTTTTTTTTCCTATTTTAGGGAAAAGCTGAATTCAATGAACCTGCTCCTGTACATGGCTCCTATAGCTGTTGTATTACTACTTCCTGCAACAATTTACATGGAGGAAAATGTTGTTGGTATAACATTGGCATTAGCAAGAGAAGATAGCAGAATTATTTGGTTGCTGCTGTTCAATTCTGCACTTGCATATTTTGTGAACTTGACCAACTTTTTGGTCACGAAGCACACCAGTGCTCTAACTCTTCAGGTATTATTTGCTTCGTTCCATCCTAAAACTTGTTTGTTTTGATTCTTTATCTTCTCCCCGGTAACTCCATAACTGATTGCAATTTTTTCTTTCTTGGTTTGATTTTAAGTTAGCATACTTAGAAGCTTATGATCATATGTTACGTGAACATCAATTTAGTGGCAAATGTGTTGAGAATAGTGTGAGCTTTCTGCCCATGGTTGGCTTCTAAAACGTAGGTGTAAATCTTCGTTAGGGCATTAGCGTTTTATTTGGTGAATACCATTTGTTGTATGTTTTTATCTCTGTTAGAGCTTTAGCAGCTCACATCACATGCAGGTTTGTTAACGTGACTAGTATTATCTTATGAAGCATTTGTGTGAGTACACAAGTGCCACATGTTATGAGATTTTAGAATTTATGTTAGACATATATGCAAATAAAATATATATATCTGGCTATTGAATATTAAGGCAAGTGGACATGTGAATTAAATGCAGTGAATGTTTCAATCATAAACTACTATAATTTCTTAAATACTCTAAAGCCCGAATGTGATAAAGTTGAAAAAACATGGGAAACGTGCTGAAAATATATGTAACGAAAGATCTTTCATTTGAACCCATTAATTAAAGCTTGTACTACTTCCTACTTTGATATGCAATCTCCCATCTTATTTAATTCTATACTCTCATGCACCTAATTTTGAGTTTTTCATAAGTGGGAGCCCCTATTCTTTCCTTTCAAATTGAATACTTTATGAGTACATACTTATACGTATGCGCGGGAGTTCGTATCAGAAATAGTTTCCATATGAAAGCTAGTTCAAGGATAGATATCAGAAATAGTTTCCATATGAAAGCTAGTTCAAGCACTTGTGTTTTTTTCTAATGTCCCGTCAATGTCTTGATTGTTACCTGTTCTTTCAGGTGCTTGGAAATGCTAAAGGAGCAGTAGCAGTAGTTATTTCCATATTGATTTTCAAGAATCCCGTATCAGTTACAGGAATGCTTGGGTATACCTTAACCGTATTTGGTGTAGTCCTCTATAGCGAAGCCAAAAAACGCAGTAAATGAAAATTTGGAAAAAAACTTCATTTGTGCGATATATTCATCTACTTCAGACTGAAGAACATGTGCAGCTCATTTTTTAATGATTTTGGCCTTAGTTAGTTTCGAGCAGAAAGCCGACAAGTCTCTCCAACATGTACCAGCAGAAGAAACCTGATGAGCAGAGTAGAAGTTTTAAATAAGGGTTCTAGTTCTTCCCGTTCGGGGGTTCTCAAAGAAAAGTCCCTTTTACGTAGCTTACGAATTCTTTCTTGCAAGGATTTTAATCGGTCTACATAACTGTGATTATAGTGTTTTTTTTTTTTAATGTCAATTACCCATACACGCACAAAATTTATCAACTGTTACATTCCTTTATTAGCATTCAGTTGTGGTTCATTCTGTTTTTATTCATTTTAGGGTAAATAATATTTTCCAACATGTACTATACGTGTTTGTGTGATTTTCAACCTAAAGTAGTTTTTTGTTGTAAAATGAAACCTGAACTACATATACAGTTACTATTTGCACGCTCGACCACATCTTCACCATACACAATCTTTTTTTGCAGATGATCGGACAATAAAAAAGTAGTCGAGCGTACAAACAACTATATATATGTAGTTTAGGTTGTATTTTACAACAAATACTTTTTTTAGGTTGAAAATCTCTAAAGCACGTATAGTACAAGTTGGAAAAAATTATTTACCCTTTTATTTATTTATGGACGTCGAGTCACGGAGTCAGATACCTTGTGTTCCACTATCCGTATTAATATATCTATATATGTATATACATACACACTATAGAAAGATGAATGATTTTGTAAAGAATTGCAGTGAACATTTTGATATTTTTTTTAGATTTGAGACTTTTTAAAATTTTCATATATGGGAAAAAATTTATAAAAATTGGAGGTGGAATTTCTTGTATAGTTTTTTTTTTTTTTTTTTTTTTTTTTTTTTTTTTTTTTTTTTTTTTTTTAATTTCAGCAAATCTTAAAAAATTTTAACAAACTCTAATCTAAAAAAAATGTTAAATAATTTGATATATATGGATTTCGTTCTCTTTATATTAAGACTTCATTATAATATTTTATTTTGATTTACAATAAAGACTCGTATTATTATTCCTTTTGTTTCATTTCTACAATAACATATTTACTAAGCCAATCATTTTTTCTTACTAAAAAATTAATAGGCAACAAAATTTAAGAAAATGCTACAGTCTCCATAAGGAATCATTCCGTCGAAATTTGTAACCGTTAGATCATCATTTAATCATCGTTGATAGTTAATCTAACGGTTACAAACCCCGACGGAATGGTTTTGTAACGGGACTGTAGAATCTCCCCACAATTTATAACTACCTTTACTTATTCTTGCCAAATAAGGTTGGTACCCGCCTTGATGACCGAGGACTTTGTGTTTCCTAGAGGATCCGCCATTCTTCAGGCCATTAAAAGGGTTTGGCCATCCGTGCGGCGTGGTCTGAGGTGGTCGATTGGTGATGGCGCGACCGCTCGGTTTTGGAAAGACAATTGGACAGGCTCGCAGCCCCTCATTACAGAGGCCCTGGGACCTATCCCGATTGAGCAGCTCGACTGGACGGTTAGTGCCTATGTTGATGGCGTGGGTCAATGGAGATGGGATTTTTTTGCCACTTAGTTCTGGCTGGCACCTCCTTGCGTATTGCAGTTGTTCTGCCACCTTCGAGTGCTGCCGGGTCGAACCATATGTATTGGGGGTTTTCGGAGAATGGTCGATTCACAACGAAATCGGCCTACGAGTCGCTGGTACGTGCTTCCCCGGCGACTGCTATTGATAGACCCCGTGGCGAATAATATGGAAATGGGCTGGCCCGCAAAGGGTTCGACAATTCTTCTGGCTTGCCGCCCACGATAAATTGCTCACTAATGCCGAGCGGCGGAGGCGCCATATCTCAGACTCGTCGCCCTGCCCATTGTGTGGTCGTGATGATGAATCGACCATACACTGTCTTCGAGATTGCACAGGAGCCCGAGAGATTTGGCGATGCTTGGTCCCTCTCCGTCAACAGCCCGAGTTCTTTCGCTTACAGCTACGAGATTGGTTGATCCATAACTTGCAAAACGGCTTGGGCATTGGTGTTGTTGGGTGGGAGACCACTTTTGGATTCATGGCTTGGCACATTTGGCAGGGGCGGAACCAAAAACTTTTCACTGATAAAGATTTTATCGCCACTCAAAAACTCCGGGAGGCTAGGTCCTTAGCTCTAGGAATCAGATCTTTCGCCTCGACCGAGACAAACCTACGCAACCTTGGGGTCGGGTGCGGAGTGCATTTTATTCGATGGGAGGCTCCTGCTGATGGAACGGTCAAAGTGAACACATACGGCTCTTTTTTTACTACGTCCGGGATGGCAGCGATCGGCGGAGTAGTTCGTGATGCACGGGGTCGCTGGCTTGGGGGATTTGCGATGAATATTGGGTATTGTTCATTACAGGAGCAGAGCTATGGGGCCTTTTCCAAAGTGGCAAGAAGGTTTGCTTCTTGCCTGGGACTTGGGGCGTAATCTTACAGCTGAAGTGGATAACAAAAGTATGGTGGCTATGGTAAATGGGGGCTTAACTGAGCTTGGAGTGCATGGTACCTTGGTACGGGCTATTAGGGAATTGCTCGCGATTGGTAGGTAAAAGTGATTCATTGCTATCGAGAAGCAAACTTTGCGACTGACTGTTTGGCGTCTCTTGCCCATGGTGGTCCTAATGGCTGCCATCGTTTATCCGACCCACCTTAGAAGTTAAATCGTGGCTACAGCATGACCTCATTGGCATTGCGTACCGTGGCACATAACTGTCTGATGGTTTTAGGAATTAGCCTCCTCTCTTTGTACCAAAACAAAAAAAAAAAAAAAAAA